>QTSX02000885.1:0-60615 GCA_014839935.2 Entomophthora muscae
CAACACATTATTTTAAATTTATGTTTCATATTGTGGGCCTTATTTTAGATACCTTGGTATCATTCATGATTACAATCCATTGCACACATTGCATGAATGATTTTGTTTACATAATGAGTTGCTATTGTGTTTTGTTTTTGGTTTGAGCTTTGACACACCTTGCTTGGGTGTATTTTGTCACCAATTCACAAAGTAATCATATGTACACCAAAAGTCAACTCACACCATTTTATTTGTGAATCAATGCATTTTGGATTGTATTTTGAATGGTTTTGCTTTGCATGTGAGCCCTTTGTTGCTGTGTTGACTCATTTTGCCCATTAATGCCAATAAACCCTGTTAACAGAGTGTATATTTTAACCTGACAGTTGGATTTTGTTTAAATCTGAGGTATTTTTGGTTGTTGCCATAGCTTTTAAAACTACTGTACAAGCCCTACGTCAGTGACAGCAACCAAGAACCCAACAACAAGCCCAAGTTCTATCAAACTACGGAGGGGCAGCTTGTGCTCAAGAAGGTTGTGGCCTTCTACAGCAAGGTGCTCATGCCTTGTGTGTCAGTCCCTGAGCAGGATTCTGGCTTATCTTTGCCAAAAAAAGGCCACCCAGAAGGCAGTCCCTAACGGTAAGTGTATCATCCTTTACAAGATGATGTGGGAATTTGGTGACTACAAGCAGGCCACAGCCCTTGTTGGGGTGGATCCCAAATACGCTAGTAAAACATTCAACAATTTCATCATTACTGGCCAAGTTCTTGCCACAGAGAAATTTTTGCATGTTTCCACCATGCTTATCAAGGAGCACAAATGGGCAATCTACCAGTGGATAAACCAAGACTGCCATCTTCAACTATAAAATATACAGGTGATGGTCAAGTCCACTTTTGGGGTTAAGGCTTTCATTTCCTTTTATTATCATTTAGTAAAGGGTCTGTGGGTTTGTGAAAAAAAGTTGGGGTATCTCCCTATAAGTTTAATAGCCCTACAAATATTGAGACCCAGAAAAAATGTAGAGGCGTTCACTGCACTCAAAGGAAAAGAGACCATCAAACTTTATTGCATTAACAAATCAGTTTTTGTCTTGTCTATGCAAAATGAATATGACTATGTCCCAAAATTTCAAATGGGTCATTATTTGTTAGATTAAGCCAAGGCGCCAGCTTAAGCATTTCAAAGCCTTTTAACTTCTTTGGTATCATTTAAGTTGTAAACTTATGCTTTTTGAACATTAATATAATGCTTAGTTTACTGAAGAAAAGTTTAAGAGTGTAAAATAAAAAATAATAAAAATATATCTTATTTCTATTAGCTGTATTTTTTGCTAAAACCCTTTTTTCTATTTTAATAAGCCAAGAATCAAATATATGAGTTGTATGGGAGAGTAATAGCAGCCCCAAAGTTATAATTGCTATTACCCTATCTTTGGCTCATATAATTAATTTCTTAGTTATTTTTAGAAAAAAAGTTGTTGTATTTAAAAGACTATTTACCCTATGTGAAATATAAGTTTTTGTTATGCATCCAACTTCATGAACATGTCCTACTAATCCTTTAGTAGTATCAGCTCTCTTTGTTTCTCTGTCATCTGTGCAGAACTTTGCACAATAATTTATTTTGGAGTACTCCTTAACATCCTCAAATGTCAAAGTTGAAACATACAGCTCACCATCTTTCATTAAATATGAAAGATTAACATAAAATGCTTTGACTTCAAGCCAGCTTTTTTAGGCCTAGATTTTCTATCATAAATGTTAAAAAAGGTTTTTTGGGAAACATCTGAATTATTTACAAGTGTCTCACATAAATCCTTTCTTTCTTCCTTTTTCTCAAAAACCATTTTGAGATCATATATATTTTTTATATACATCTCATTTTCCTTTTGTTTAAATATTTTAGATAATACACCAAAATGACCATCAACAATACTTTTGCCATGACACTCAACAAATCTATTAAACTTAATTGTTCCTTTTATAATTTTAGGTACCTCTTTAAAAAGATAATATAAGAATTCATAAGATCTGAAATGATTACCATTATCAGTCCAAACTTTAATATTTTTAATATTCTTAAATTTAATATTTTTAAGCAGACTTATCAAACACTGACCTGAAAACAAAGAGTCATGAGATAAAATTTCAGATAAAAAGTCATGATACTCATATTTAATTTCTCATTTTCTTTAAAAGCAATTTCAAATACTAAAAAAGAAATAGGTATTTTCTCATAAAAACAATTATTTATCTCTATAGGACCCCTACCTATTTTAAAGTTTTCTTTATAGTCTATTACTATTACACATGAATTATTATCAAGATTATTTATATCACTAATATATTCTTTATTTTGATGCTTATAAAACTTTTCAAGTAGGTCAATAGATTCCAAATTTTCTTTAATTGATTTAGGCAATGGCAACTTCTTTATACTCAAATCCTTTTTCTTCATTTCTAATGATTTTTAAGTTGCAAATGTTACACATATCAGTTTGCTTTTTTCTTTTAATTATATTATTAGTAATAAGCTTATAGAAAGTGGAAAGTGAAATTAAAATATTGTTTTTTATTTTCATATCTTCATAAATTTCTTTTTTTGTTTTCAATAAGGAGTATTTTATTTTAGTTGAGTATTCACTGAATTCTTTTTGTAATTCTTCATAAATCAATCCAGGGAATTTTTTAGTGAATCGGCTGGTTGGAAATGAATTTTTTAATATATGTTTTAAAATTTTTTATGTTTTCTTTCTTTACTGAATCATTTTTTCCTTTTTTATTTTTTGAATTTAAAGATGCTTTTTTAGCATTTTTTATTTTTTTAGAATATGAATACTCATTTTTTGTCATTTTAAATCCACAATCCCAAAGCTCTTTCAGACTGTAGCTTGATGTAACCAATGCTCTTAGGGAAGGAAGGTGCTTGGCAGGGGACTCTGACATCAATTCCTTTAGGTTGTTAAGGAAATCATCTGTCTTAGAATTTTGTATGACAGGTAAGAAGGTACTTTTTCCAGACTCTGTTTTTAATAATAAATTCTCAACAAAGCTGTTAAGATCACTGCCAGCAGTAAAAAGGAATGCTTGTTTAAGCATAAAGATTCTTTCTCTCTTAGTAGAAGCCCCCAGTGAGAAGAAGGATGTCATCTGAGGTGCAAACTTGATAGGTTCCATTATGATAGTGGTTGGGTTCCTTGGCTTGGTTCAGGCAGTTCTTGCTTAGAAATAGATGTGCAGTTATCAGATAGGAGTAAAGGTGTGGATTGTAAAGTAAATTTCTGTAAAGTTGAGCTGTTTAAATACCATGTTAGCTGAGCTTTTGCACTACAGGCATAAATCCCCAACTGATCTCCTTAATTTATCAATATCACCGCTGAAGTCTGATATCATTGTTTATTTACCCCTTTTTATATTCTGGTTAACTGTTGATATTTTGGCAAATAGTACTTCAATCTTGCTCAAATAGTATCATTAGAAAGCCCTTAATCCCAGCTTTCAGAATTGGCTTCAACTTTATATTTCAATACTGATTTAGTATCTTGAAGTGGCTTTGAATGTAAGCTTATAAAATTAGTATTTGAAATAAAATATGCTAATTAACTCTTAAAGTAAGGTATTTTAATCAGTAAACTAAATTTAAAGTATAAATCATTATTAAGCTTACTTTTAGTAACCAACTCAAAAACCTTTTTTAAATAAACTTAAGTTTATTATAAATTTTAACAGTTCTTAAAAAATGAACTTTACATTAGTTTTAAAAGCTATGGCAACAACCAAAAATACCTCATATTTAAACAAAATGATTTCAGATTTAAACAAAATCCAACTCTCAGGTTAAAATATACACTCTGTTAACAGGGTTTATTGGCATTAATGGGCAAAATGAGTCAACACAGCAACAAAGGGCTCACAAACAAAGCAAAACCATTCAAAATACAATCTGAAATACATTGATTCACAAAAAAAATGGTGTGAGTTGACTTTCGGTGTATGTATGTTTACTATGTGAATCAATGTCAAAATACACCCAAGCAAGGTGTGTCAAAACTCAAACCAAAAACAAAACACAAAGGCAACTCACTACGTAAACAAATCACTCACACAATGTGTGCAATGGATTATAATCATAAATGATACCAAGGTATCTAAAATAAGACACAAGATCTGAAAAATAAATTTTAAAAATATTGTGTTGGGTGTTTGAATTTGGCAGTAAAATCTAGGAAAATGGGTGGATTTTTTTTGAGTATTCTAAAATGGGCGTTGTAAACCAAAAACAACTAATTAAGAAATAAAAAATCTATAATTGGGTTATTGGGTGGGAAAAACTTTAATTAAATAACCATATTCAGATAAAGGCAAAAATTAAAATTAGGGAGTAACTTAATTGAAATTTATTTTATATTTTATTAAATTTTAAAATGTAGGGGCATAACACCACAGTACCAATACATCCTTTGTGCGCCGCAGTTGCAGTTGCCCCCGCAGGTCAAAGAATAGAGTTAGTTCAACCCAAGTGCCTACTCAAGGAGGAGACAGGAGAGGAGAGTTCCATAGGGACGCTGCACTGACACAGCCAGTTCAAGGAGCACAAGCTGCTAGGGTGCAGAACATGAACCCTTGGGTCCCCAAGCTGACCCAGAAGCCAACCAAGGTCACCACTACAAAGAAAGTTAGAAACAAGGAGGTAGAACTTACTTTGTATGTGTTTGACATTGTGTACCGGCAAGAGTTGGTCCCGTCAGACATGCTGGAGAAGGTGAAGCCTGTACTTGATACTAGCTACAAGCCCTACGTCAGAAATGGCAATCAGGAGGATGACACAGAGCCTAGTTCTATTCAACCAATAAGGGACAGCTGGTGTTAAAAAAGATTGCAGCCTTCTATACCAAGGTACCTATTCCCTGTGTTGTCCCAATGCCAACAAGTCAATCACCACCGCTAAAAAGCCTGCCCAGAAGCGCATCCCTGACATCAAACACATCATCCTGCTTAAGCTAATGTGGGAATTGGGTGATTAAAATGCAGCTGCAGCCATTGTTGGAGTGGATTCCAAGTACACTAGCAAGACCTTCCAAAAATTCATCAACACTGGTCATGTCCTTGCCGCGGAGAGATCCTTGCGTGTTTCTACCATGCCCATCAAGGAGCACAAATGGGCAATCTGTCAGTGAATCATCCGGAACTGTCATCTTGAAATGGCAAATATACAGGCCATGGTTAAATCTACTTTTGAGATTGAGGCCTCAATTTCCTTTTACTACCATCTGGTGAAGGGAATGCAATTTCATTGGAAAAAGCTCAGGGTATCCCCCTACAACAGAAACAGCCCAGCCAACATTGACGTCCGGAAAAACTACACAGAGGCGTACACTGCCCTCAAAGCCAAGAGGACGGTAAAATTTTACTATGTTGAAAAATTGACATTTGCCTTGTCAATGCGCAATGGGTATGGCTATGTCCCCAAAGGCTCCAATGACAGGATGGATTGGCGTGCTGCAGTCCATGCCACAGCCTACTTGATGGTGGCTCTCCTCGGTCCAAAGGGGGTCAAGCTCTACCAAATGATATTGGGTTCACATAACAGCAGGACCTTTCTATCATTTCTCTAATTTTCCAGGAGCACCTGAGGCGCACAAGCCTTGGCTTCACCAATGTCATTGTGTTGGACAATTTTGGTCTCCACAAAGTGGCTGACATTATTGAAGAATTTCCATCAATTGACACCAGCATTGCTGTGGGCTCCTAGCAATTGGCCACAGCAAATTTGCGCCTGCTCTTCTCCCAGCCTATTTGCCCTTCCTAAATCCCATCAAGGAAGTCTTTGGGTGGCTCAAGTGAGTCTTCAAGCAAGGAACCCCAACTGGGACCAAGGAACTCTTTAATTTGCTGCAGGCCAGGATCCACACTCTCCCAGCTGAGATTGTGGCCAAATTCTATGGCCACCCTAAATTGTTCATCACTGTGTGCCCAGCCAAACAGCCAACCAATTAAAGGCTTAGTGTGTCCAATTTTTTATATTCTTTTATTTACTATTCAAGATTTATTAATTATCAATTTATAATTAGATGTTTCCACGCCCACAATCACATTCAGAAGATCCATCAATAGATGTAAGTAATTTATTTATTTTATTATATATTATTTTTGCCATCTGAGGTAATCCCAAATGCTCAATACTGGATTACACAAAAATATTTAATTCACTTTGGCCAAATAAATATAAAAATAGTTTTAAAAAGTAAACTTAAAATTTACAAGTTAGAATTTATTTTATTAATATATAATTTTATGCTTTGATGAAAACTGTTTCTGTGATATATTTTGCAAAACTGGGTTGCTGAAATAAAAATTATAAAAAATTATTATAATATAATTAATATAAATTGTAATAAAATTTATTGGAATCATATTTTTATTGTGTGCGCCTGTAGTGGGTTCTTTGGTATGTACCCACCCTGCAATGGAGGTGGCACACAACCTTCACCGCCACACCGTGGACGGTGGATACACCCTTATTAAAAAACTCCCTCCTGCTGGTGAAGGGGAGTAGGGTAAGATGCAAACTGAGGAGCAGCTTCTCTGGCGGGGCTGCAAACCCATAGATACTGGCCAGGACCAGGGAGTCTTGGATTACATAGTCCACTGAGTCATAACCAGGGGGACCTTCTTCCCGTTGAGTGCAAGCTGGGCCTTGTTGGTTCCCAGAAGGACTGTAAAGTTACGCCTCCCCCTTAGGCCTCCACTTCAATTCCTGCCAAATGCTTGGGAATTTCTACCAAATTATGTTTGAATTTTTCTGAAAGGTTACTAAAAAAGCCCAAGAAAGGCCATCAATTTAATATTTTAGAGTTATTCTGAAGATACCCCTGCCTAACCCACCCAAGAGACACCTCTGGTTAAATATCATGTGCAAGAGAGGCCAGGAGCAGTGGTAATTGCATCAAAAGCATATTCCTGATGTTAGTTGGTTCAGTTTTCCTTTCAACTATGTGCATTCAAAATTTGTCAAGATCTTCCTGTCTCAATAAATGCATTTTTATCTGCTCATATCATTGGTCAATTGGTTTGTAATATTCAATCTACCATCCTAATCCTATCACATTCCTTAAATGAATGCAATTGTTGTAAAAGACCTTGCTTCATCATTCTCTACTCTAATAAAGTTCAAAATTTGTTAGTTTAATTTGGCCTTCTGGTTTTGCCTGTTGCTTTTGGTGTTCAGTTGATTCCTTCTCCCCTTTGGCCTCCCAGGAATTGTTGCAGCAATTTTTTGGTTGTTGCTGAAACTGCAATTTTATTGTGGTTGAGAGCTTGGTTTTATTTCCTCTTAACCTGCTCCCCAATTCTCACAAGGACCATGTCCAGGTCCTCTACAGACGCGCCCATCCCAAAGTAGAATAGGAACCCCAGGTAAACAACCAGATGCAGCCTTTGCCCAGCAAAGGCTTCCGTGAACTCACACAATTTATTATAGACCGCACTGATCTTCTTATTGTGCCTGGTCTTTGCAAAGGTAAGATCCATTAACAAGGGGAGCCCTGTCTCATCTGCACTCTGGGCCAACCCAAAGTCAGCAAGGAGTATTTTTGTCTTCTTGATGGCTGTTGCGTCTGCAACAGCCAATTTGCTCACCACGTGCCAAAGTTCTCCTATAGGTAAGACAGGGTGTGCTCTAACAGGAAGCAGAAACAAGCAGCCGCATGAGCCTGGCCCATCTCCGGTACATTCTTGAATGGGAGCGTCACCAGGGTGTCCCAAACAAGCTCAATGGAGTTTACACAGTAAAATCCACTGAGGTTAACCAGGTCCAGGTGGACACAAGTTGGACATCCTTGTAGGCAGTAACTGCCCCCTTGGATGCCCCCTCTCCATGCGTCAGCCCAGCCAATGCCTCCCTGGACAAAGGAAAGGCACCGTGGATACAGCACTCCAGCTCCTGCACAACAGGGAGAGACAGATACAATTGCTTGGCCACATGGGTGGCATAACTTGCATAAAAGGTGGCCAGGACAAAGGGGACCAGGACTTGGCGTAGTTTGCCGTCTACGTTTTCTAAGAAAAAAGGTACGTTTTTTGATAATTTGTTAGTTTTGTTTTTTAGGCTACCTTCTTGTGTTTCTTCCTTTCCTGCAGCCTGGGCCAGCTTGGCCATTCTTGGCAAAATCAATTAAACTGGCAATTCAGTATTCTCTGCCCTGGCACGCTTGGTGGTTTTGAGATGTTCATACATCTCTGGGCGTCAAACCAAACAGATGGAGCAGAAAGATTGTACGCCTTGAACTGGAGGCCATTGACCACCGTCTTCTGGATGTTGTGAAGACGCTCAATAGTCTTCTCTGGGGTGTCTGTCATTTTTGTCATTAGTGTCTTGCAGACACCTTGTCAATTTTGTCCCCAGTTAGGACGGCAGACTTCACTTTGGCTTTGACCTTGAAGTCAATGTCCTTGAGTTTGGCAATTGCCAAGTCAAGGTCTTTGAGTAGTTTTTTATGTTATCTCATTTGATTTTTTTACTAACCTTTCCATATGTTTTTATAGCTTTTGCCCCAATAAACTCTGTATTTTTTTTTACTGTTGCCTCATTATTTATTCCTTTTTGTTTTCCCATCTACTACATTATCCCATCTTTTTACCCATTTTGTATATGTTTTAAGCTCATCTCAATATGTGTTGTTTGCTTTGTGTTGGAATTGTTTCCTTGATTACCATATTATTTTTGGTGCTTGACATATCCTCTTGTGAAAATATTAACAAAAATTTGGTGATCAGCTAAATTTGAATTAGAAAATTATAGTGTTAACTGTTTTTAGATAAAGTTGTTACTGATCCAAATTCAAAACCTTAATGATAAACTTTAAGCCAATCAGGAGCCAAGTGATAAAGTGATTATTGTGAAATAAAGGGACATTCAATAATTCTTTGGTGCAATGTGCGCTAATTAATATGATTGGCTGGATGTTTTGCCATTGTACGCTTTTGCTGCTGTGGCAAGTTGTTATGTACTAGTGCCAATCAGCTACTGAGTTAGCACTAGTCCATCAACAACTTTCCACAGCAGCAATGGCGTACAATGGCAAAACATCCAGCCAATCATATTAATTAACGCACATGCACCAAAGAATTATTGAATGACCCTTCATATCACAACAATCACTTTATCTCTTGGCTCCTGATTGGCTTAAAGTTTATCATTAAGGTTTTGAATTTGGATCAGTAACAACTTTATCTAAAAACAGTTAACACTAGTATTTTCTAAATCAAATTTAGCTGATCACAGAGTTCTTGTTAATATTTTCACAAGGGGCTATGTTAAGTGCTAAAAATAACTGTGTTCTGGATCTAGATACACAATATAGTAAATATATGATTTTATAAAAATAAGCTGAACATAAAGAATAAAACCAACTATAAACAAAGAGAACATGAACAATTGAAATTCAAAATAAAGATAATATAAATAGAAAATGCTTGGTGACAGGGGTTTATTGGAGAGGTGGAGAGTGATGCCTAGGAGGCAGAATAACGCAGAAAGGAAGACGTAGAGGCAGTGCTGGCCTGGGGGGTCTGGGATTGGGTAGATTGGGCTTGCAGGTTAGGGGTGTTGGTGGCAGGGGTGGAGGCAGGAGGATTTTTCATGATGGCTGCCATATAACACTCATTGTATTCCTCATCAGTCACTGACTGGATGGGCTGGTAAGTGGCAGTGGCCCAAGGTGGAAGCTGCTTATTCTTACGTGATTGGTTGCCCATATTCACATGGAAAACCATTTGCACAAACAATTTAGCCACCATCTGGGGCCAAAGAGAAAATTGTGGTCAAGGACCCCAAGATAGAGGTTGTTGAAAGCCTGAGGGTGGCGCTCCTGTAATGTGAATCAAATGTTGAAGAAGACAAAATCAGCCAGATGGACGTCTTCATGGCCAGCAGGGTAGACTGAGGCCTGGTGCCTGCGTCTCTGGATGGCCTCAAGGGCGGTGGAGCTACCCTCCATCTGGTGGCTCAAGAAAACCTTGTACTTGGAATTCAAGCCATCCCAGGAGTTGAGTAATCCACCAAGGATGTGGCTGTATGAGTAGCCATTGATGAAATCTGGGTTTTTCTGATAGTAGACAAACCCTTGGCTGAAACAGCCAGAAATGCACCAATGAATGTCCTCTTCTTGATCTTCTCCCTTCTATTCTTGGTGGCATCTTTTCCTTGCTTGCCAAAATCATCAAATGTTATTGATAGCTTTTAATAGGAGATGAACATGACATCATCAGTTAGACTAGTCAGGCATCAGACCAGGGTTGATTCAATGGCAGTGTTATACAGGGAATCCTCAGCGCATCCTAATGATTGCCAGCAAAATTGGTAAGAACCTGTATGGAAGCCACCTTTTCATACATCCAGAGCTCCACAATGTGCTCAGAGAACCATATGTTATGGTGCGCAATCTTCTTACGGACCTGGGTCAAGGGAAGCTTGGGGTCCCGCTGGAGGAGGTCAAGCATGATTGGGTATGCCTCAGATATTTGTGACTTAGGGGCCTTCTGGGCTTCTTAGTCATCCCAATCAGATTCCCCCTGTTCATCAAGTTGTTGAATTCCCGCATGACAGTAGCTTGGTTAAATTGCAACTGGGCGGCAATCTGTTCCCAGGACAGAACTTTTAGATTCAGTGCCACACTTTCCTGAAGAATTTGGGCGGTTATGATTTGTTGCTTGGGGTGCTGGGCCGGGGGAGCTCAAGTCTGATTGGATGTAGGAGGAACAGGTTGGCTGGTGACAGGAAGTTGTTCCAAATCAAGGATGCCATTCTGATTGGTTGATTGGTGGGCAGCTTGTGCAGGGTGGGTACGAGAGCAGGGGCAGAGCTAGACACTATGTGACTACTAAACAAGTCAAAGCCATAGGTCTGGTGGTCAGGTACAGGCCAGCTTCCTTGTTACCCGCCTCAAAGGCTTGGGTGTAAACAGGTGCCTCCACGTTCTGAGCCTTGCCTCCATTGAAGCTGGCTTGGCTGCTGGCGCCATCAAAGATATTGGTTGTAAAAACCATTGTAAAAAACCTAGGATAAAATCACTAAAAGTAGAAATTTTAAAATTTAATGATTTACTTTATTGTAATCTTGAGTCCATATTTGGAAGGTTCTCAAAGCCATTCCATACAAATCTGGAGCCATGAAAATGGATAAAATGCCTCTGTTCCTAAATTGGATAGCTGTTGATTGGCTGTTAAACTGTTGTTTTTCTATTTTAGGCTGCTCATACTACACATCTTGTGTGAGTTCATTTTGTTTTGTGCTTGTGTAGTATTGCTTCTAGATTGCTCAAGTTTTGTTTTATTTTAGTCCTTCTGTTGGTGCCTCATATGAATCCTGATTGGGTTAAAATATACTCTGGAAAAGCATTATCCATTTCACTTGTTGCGTCAGTTCATTTTGTTTGTGGTTTGAACTACACCGCTTGATGTTTGATATAATTTTGTATAATGGACTAGTGAAATTTTGTTTTTTGTTTGACAGTCCATTTATTAACTGAAATTTTATAAATTAATTGAATCCTGAATCTTGTGTGACTTGGATTTTGTTTAAATCTGAAATCATTTTGCTTAGATCTGAGGTATTTTTGGTTGTTGCCATAGCTTTTAAAACTACTGCATATATCTTAAATCTATCAAAACAAAAATGTTATTTTTAATCCCATATAAATATTTGCTTGTATGATTAAAGTTGTATCTTATTTTTATATATACAATGACTAAGATCATTTTCCATTTAGTTTAAATAAATTTTAACCTTTATTAAATTTAATTAAATAAGGCAAGATTTTGATACATTATTTTTTATGATTGAGTTTTTTTATATATTATCTATAGCATACAGTATAAAAATACAATTTTATTAAATAGTTGTAAAAATCCATTTTATTAATATTAAATACTTAAGAATTTGAAAAGTAAAATTTTTACATTCTTACAGTAATTTTAAAAGCTATGGCAACAACCAAAAAATACCTCAGATTTAAAAGAAATTATCTCTCAGGTTAAAATATATACTCTGTTAACAGGGTTTATTGTTGTTAATGAGCAAAATGAGTCAACACAGCAACAAAGGGCTCACAGACAAAGCAAAACTGTTCAAATACAATCCAAAATACATTGATTCACAGACAAAATTGTGTGAGTTGACTTTCAGTGTACATATGTTTACTATGTGAATTGGTGACAAAATACACCCAAGCAAGGTGTGTCAAAACCCAAACCAAAAACAAAACACAATAGCAACTCACTACGTAAACAAAACCACTCACACAATGTGTGCAATAGATTGTAATCATGAATGATGCCAAGGCATCTAAAATAAGACACAAGATCTGAAACATAAATTTTAAAAATATTGTGTTGGGTGTTTGAATTTGGCAGTAAAATCTAGGAAATTGGGTGGATTTTTTTGAGTATTCTAAAATGGGTGTTGTAAAACCAAAAACAACTAATTAAGAAATAAAAAATCTATAATTGGGTTTTTGGGTGAGAAACTTTAATTAAATATCCATATTCAGATAAAGGCAAAATTAAAATTAGGGAGTAACTTAATTGAAATTTATTTAATATTTTATTAAATTTAAAAATGGAAGGAACACAATACCAGAGTACTAATACACCTGTTGTGTGCCGTGGTTGCAGTTGCCCCTGAGGGTCAAAGAATAGAGTTAGTGCAACCCAAGTGCCTACTCAAGGAGGAGATGGGAGAGGAGAATTCCATAGTGACGCTGCATTGACACAGCTGGTTCAAGGAGCACAAGCTGCTAGGGTGTGGAGCATAAACCCTTGGGTCCCAAAGCTGACCCAGAAGCCCACCAAGGTCACCACTACAAAGAAAGTTAGAAACCAGAAGGTAGAACTTACTTTGTATGTGTTTGACATTGTGTACTGGCAAGAGTTGGTCCTGTCAGTCATGCTGGACAAGGTGAAGCCTGTACTTGATACTAGCCTTGATCCCTACGTCAGTGATGGCAATCAGGAAGATGACAAAGAGCCTGAGTAGTATTAAACCAATGAGGAACAGCTGGTGTTAAAAATAGTTGCAGCCTTCTATACCAAGGTACATATGCCCTGTGTTGGCCCAATGCCAACAAGTTAATCCCCACTGCTAAAAAGCCTGCCCAGAAGCGCATCCTGACATCAAACGCATCATCCTGCTTAAGCTAATGTGGGAATTGGGTGTTTACAAGGTGGCTGCGGCCCTTGTTGGAGTGGATCCCAAGTACGCCAACAAGACCTTCCAAAAAATTCATCAATACTGGTTGTGTCCTTGCCGCAGAGACATCCTTGCGTGTTTCTATCATGCTCACCAAGGAGCAAAAATGGGCAATCTGCCAGTGGATCACCCGGGACTGCCATCTTGAACTGGCAAATATACAGGCCATGGTTAAATCTACTTTTGGGATTGAGGCCTCAATTTCCTTCTATTATCATTTGGTCAAGGGAATGTGCTTTTCCTGGAAAAAGGTCAGGGTATCTCCCTACAACAGAAGCAGCCCAGCTAATATTGACGTCTGTAAAAACTACACAGAGGTGTACACTGCCCTCAAAGCCAAGGAGACAATCAAATTTTATTATATTGACAAACAGATTTGTTTTGTCAATGTGCAATGAGGTATGGCTATGTCCCCAAAGGCTCCAATGACAGGATGGCTTGGCGTGCTTCAGTCCGCGCCACAGCCTACTTGATGGTGGCTCTTCTTGGTCCAAAGGGGGTTGAGTTTTATCAAATGATATTGGGTTCTCACAACAGCCGTACCTTCTTGTCATTCTTCCAATTAGTCCAAGAGCACCTGAGGCGCACAAGCCTGGGATTCATCAATGAAATTGTGTTGGACAACGTTGGTATCCACAAGTCGGCTGACATTCTTGAGGAATTCCCAATGATCAACACAAGCATTTCAGTGGGCCTCCAGCACTTGGCCACAGCAAATTTACGCCTTCTCTTCCTCCAAGCCTATTTGCCCTTCCTAAATCCCATCAGGGGAAGTCTTTGGGTGGCTCAAGTGAGTTGTCAAGCAAGGAACCCCAACTAGGACCAAGGGCCTCTTTAATTTGCTGCAGGCTGGGATCCACACCCTCCCAGCTGAGACCGTGGCCATAGAATTTGGCCACGCTGATTCATTCATCCCTGCGTGCCTAGCCAAACAGCCAATCAATTAAAGGCTTAGTGTGTCCAATTTTTTTATATTCTTTTATTTACTATTCAATATTTATTAATTATCATTTTATATTTAGATGTTTCCACGCCTGCAATCACATTCAGAAGATCCATCAATAGATGTAAGTGATTTATTTATTTTATTATATATTATTTTATTATGCTATCTGAGGTAATCCCAAACGCTCAATACTGGATTACGCAAAAATATTTAATTCACTTTGATCAAATAAATATAAAAATAGTTTTAAAAAATAAACGTAAAATGTACAAGTTATAATTTTTATTTCAGCAACCCAGTTTTGCAAAATATATTGCAGAAACAGTTTTATCAAAGCATAAAATTATACGTCAATAAAATAAATTCTAAAAGGTTATTATAATAAAATTAATATAAATTGTTATAAAATTTATTGGAATCATATTTTTATTGTGTGTGCCTGTAGTGGGTTCTTTGGTATGTACTCACCCTGCGATAGAGATGGCGCACAACCTCCACCGTCCACAGTGTGGCAGTGGATACACCCTTATTAAAAAACTCTCCTGCTGGTGAAGGGGAGTAGGGTAAGGTGCAAACTGAGAAGCAGCTTTTTGGGCAGGGCTGCAAGCCTGTAAATCCCTGCCAGGACCAAGGCGTCTTGGATTACATGGTCCACCAAGTTGTATCCAGGGGGACCTTCTTCCTGTTGGGTGCAAGCCAGGCCTTGTCAATTCTCAGAAGGACCCTATCCAGGTCCAATACAACGCGCCCATTCCAAAGTAGAATAGGATCCCCAGGTAAACAACCAGATGAAGCCTTTGCCCAGCAAAGGCTTCTGTGAACTCACACAGTTTATTATGGACCCCACTGATCTTCTTGTTGTACCTGGTCTTTGCAAAGGTCAGCTCCATGGCTGCAGGGAGCCCCGTCTTGTTAGCACTCCAGGAAAACCCAAAGCCCGCCAGGAGGATCTTGGTCTTCTTTACGGCTGTTGTGTCTGTAACTGCCAATTTGCCCACTGTGTGCCCAAAGTTCTCCAATAGGTAAGACAGGGTGTGCTCCAACGGGAAGCATAAGCAAGTAGCCGCATGAGCCCAGCCCATCTCCGGTACATTCTTGAATGGGAGCGTTGCCAGGATGTCTCAAACAATCTCAATGTAGTTTACACAGTAACTCCACTGAGGTTAACTGGGTCCAGGCGGACCAGTTGTGCATCCTTGTAGGCAGTAACTGCCCCCTTGGATGCCTCCTCAGCATGCGTAAGTTCTGCCAACGCCTCCTACAATATCAGAAAGGACCTGTGGATACGGTCCTCCAGCTCCTGCACAACAGGGGGGACAGATACAATTGCTTGTCCACGTGAATGGCATAATTAGCATAAAAGGTGGCCAGAACAAAGGGGACCAAGACTTGGCGGAGTTTGCCGTCTACGTTTTCTAAGAAAAAAGGTAAGTTTTTGGAAATTTATTAATTTGGTTTTTAGGCTACCTTCTTGTGTTTCTTCCTTGCCCTCAGCTGCCGGCTTGGCCATTCTTGGCGCAAGCAATTGTGCTGGCAATTCAGTATCCTCTTTCCTGGCGTGCTTTGCTGACTTGAGATGTGCATACATCTCAGGGTTGTCAACCTAGATGGACAGCACAGAAAAACTGTATTCCTTAAATTGCAGGCCCTCAATCACTGTCTTCTGAATGTTGAGTAGGTGCTCAATTTTCTTCTCAGGGGTGTCAGGCATTTTGGGCATAAGTGCCTTGGCCAACACTTTGTTAATTTTCTTGCCTTTGAGGACAGCAAACTTTACTTTCTCTTTAACCTTGAGGCCAATTTCTTTGATCTCTGCAATTGCAAAGTCAAGGTCCTTCAAAAGCTTCTCCAATTCTCTCATTGATTTTTTACTAACATTTCCCTTTATTTTTATAGCTTTCACTCCAATAAATTCTGTATTATTCTGATACTATTGCCTCTTTGTTTATTCCTGTTAGTTATCCCATTTTCTACATTATCCCATCTTTTTACCCATTTTGTATATGTTTTATGCTCATCTCAATATGTGTTGTTTGTTTTGTGTTGGCATTGTTTCCTTAATTACCATATTATTTTTGGTGCTTGACATAGCCCCTTGTGAAAATATTAACAAAAATTTGGTGATCAGCTAAATTTGAATTAGAAAATTATAGTGTTAACTGTTTTTAGATAAAGTTGTTACTGATCCAAATTCAAAACCTTAATGATAAACTTTAAGCCAATCAGGAGCCAAGTGATAAAGTGATTATTGTGAAATAAAGGGACATTCAATAATTCTTTGGTGCAATGTGCGCTAATTAATATGATTGGCTGGATGTTTTGCCATTGTACGCTTTTGCTGCTGTGGCAAGTTGTTATGTACTAGTGCCAATCAGCTACTGAGTTAGCACTAGTCCATCAACAACTTTCCACAGCAGCAATGGCGTACAATGGCAAAACATCCAGCCAATCATATTAATTAACGCACATGCACCAAAGAATTATTGAATGACCCTTCATATCACAACAATCACTTTATCTCTTGGCTCCTGATTGGCTTAAAGTTTATCATTAAGGTTTTGAATTTGGATCAGTAACAACTTTATCTAAAAACAGTTAACACTAGTATTTTCTAAATCAAATTTAGCTGATCACAGAGTTCTTGTTAATATTTTCACAAGGGGCTATGTTAAGTGCTAAAAATAACTGTGTTCTGGATCTAGATACACAATATAGTAAATATATGATTTTATAAAAATAAGCTGAACATAAAGAATAAAACCAACTATAAACAAAGAGAACATGAACAATTGAAATTCAAAATAAAGATAATATAAATAGAAAATGCTTGGTGACAGGGGTTTATTGGAGAGGTGGAGAGTGATGCCTAGGAGGCAGAATAACGCAGAAAGGAAGACGTAGAGGCAGTGCTGGCCTGGGGGGTCTGGGATTGGGTAGATTGGGCTTGCAGGTTAGGGGTGTTGGTGGCAGGGGTGGAGGCAGGAGGATTTTTCATGATGGCTGCCATATAACACTCATTGTATTCCTCATCAGTCACTGACTGGATGGGCTGGTAAGTGGCAGTGGCCCAAGGTGGAAGCTGCTTATTCTTACGTGATTGGTTGCCCATATTCACATGGAAAACCATTTGCACAAACAATTTAGCCACCATCTGGGGCCAAAGAGAAAATTGTGGTCAAGGACCCCAAGATAGAGGTTGTTGAAAGCCTGAGGGTGGCGCTCCTGTAATGTGAATCAAATGTTGAAGAAGACAAAATCAGCCAGATGGACGTCTTCATGGCCAGCAGGGTAGACTGAGGCCTGGTGCCTGCGTCTCTGGATGGCCTCAAGGGCGGTGGAGCTACCCTCCATCTGGTGGCTCAAGAAAACCTTGTACTTGGAATTCAAGCCATCCCAGGAGTTGAGTAATCCACCAAGGATGTGGCTGTATGAGTAGCCATTGATGAAATCTGGGTTTTTCTGATAGTAGACAAACCCTTGGCTGAAACAGCCAGAAATGCACCAATGAATGTCCTCTTCTTGATCTTCTCCCTTCTATTCTTGGTGGCATCTTTTCCTTGCTTGCCAAAATCATCAAATGTTATTGATAGCTTTTAATAGGAGATGAACATGACATCATCAGTTAGACTAGTCAGGCATCAGACCAGGGTTGATTCAATGGCAGTGTTATACAGGGAATCCTCAGCGCATCCCAATGATTGCCAGCAAAATTGGTAAGAACCCGTATGAAAGCCACCTTCCCATACATCCAGAGCTGCACCATGCTCTTGGAGACCCATATGTTATGGTGTGCAAGCTGCTTCCGGACTTGGGTCAAGGGAAGCTTGGGATCCCACTGGAGGAGGTCAAGAATGATTGGATATGCCTCAGATATTTGTGACTTAGGGGCCTTCTTGAGCTTCTTGGCCATCCCAATCAGATTCCCCCTGTTCATCAGGTTGTTGAATTCCCGCATGACAGTAGCTTGGGTAAATTGCAACTGGGCAGCAATCTGTTCCTAGGACAGACCCTGTAGATTCAGTACCACAATTTCCTGAAGAATTTGGGCGGTGATGATTTGTTGCTTGGGGCGCTGGGCCGGGGGAGCTCAAGTCTGATTTGCTGTAGGGGGGCAGGTTGGCTGGTGGCAGAAAGTTGTTCCAAATCAAGGTTGCCATCCTGATCTGTTGGTTGGTGGGCAGCTTGTGCAGGGGTGGGTACAAGAGCAGGGGCAGAGCTAGACACTATGTGACTACTAAACAAGTCAAAGCCATAGGGCTGGTGGTCAGTTACAGGCCAGCTTCCTTGTTACCTGCCTTAAAGGCTTGGGTGTAAAAAGGTGCCTCCACGTTTTGAGCTTTGCCTCCATTGAAGCTGGCTTGGCTGCTGCTGACTTGGCTGCTGGCGCTGTCAAAGATATTGCTGTTAAAAACCATTGTAAAAAACCTAGGATAAAATCACTAAAAGTAGAAATTTTAAAATTTAGTGATTTATTTTTATTGTAATCTCAAGTCCATATTTGGAAGGTTCTCAAAACCTTTTCATACAAATCTGGAGCCATGAAAATGAATAAAATGCCTCTGTTCCTAAATTGGATAGCTGTTGATTGGCTGTTAAACTGCTATTTTTCTATTTTAGGCTGCTCATACTACACATCTTTTGTGAGTTTATTTTGTTTTGTGCTTGTGTAATCTCACTTCTAGATTGCTCAATCTTTGTTTCATTTTAGTTCTTCTGTTGGTGCCTCATATGAATCCTGATTGTAATATAATATACTCCGGAAAAGCATCCATCCATTTCACTTGTTGCGTCAGTTCATTTCATTTGTTGTTTGAACTACACCGCTTGATGTTTGATATTATTTTGTATAATGGGCTAGTGAAATTTTGTTTTTTTTGGCAGTCCATTTATTAACTGAAATTTTAAAAATTAATTGAATCCTGAATCTTGTGTGACTTGGATTTTGTTTAAATCTGAAATCATTTTGTTTAAATCTGAGATATTTTTTGTTGTAGCCATAGCTTTTAAAACTACTGTATAAGTTCTTATTATATATTTTCTATAAAATCTAACTTAACATAAATTACTTATGCTAAATGAGATAACTGAAATTTCAATAAAAGGTTGGTTTTAATTTTAGTTTTAGTTTTTTTACCTTTTTACTAGATTTTTTATAAAACAAATCCAAATTTATTTAATATTTATTTATTAAATATGCAAATAAGCTATCTTCCCTCTTTTTAAAAAGAGGAATTCAAAAATTATTATATTTTAAATTGATTGTTTTTAAAAAAGCTAAGATTTTAGGCATCAATTTAATTTCCAACAAAAAGCATCATATCAGTTTTTATTGTATTTTTATGTATCTCTTTTTAGAATTGTTGCAACTGAACCAATGAGGATTCAGCACTTGGAATTGGGGAAGACAACAGTCTAATAGAAAGGACAGAATAATAAGAATAAGGTATTGTTTATTGTAGAATATTGTGATTAATATACTATATGGGGAAAGCCACAAGGCCACAAGGGGGTGGCACAGTGGGAAGTTCCATGTAAGGTTTAAGCCGAGGAATAAATTGAGCAGGGATCAGCAAGTTGAATTGGTAGTGCTCCTAATTAGGATGAAGTACCCGCCATTTGATATTGACATCAGATTAATGCATGTTGTTAGATACGTCAAGGGGCAACTCATCAAGCGCCCCCTGTGTATTGTAAGATATGTTAGCAGGTGAGTCTGGAAACTTGGTTGCAACACCCCCCCTTGCCCCCTGCTTGTTGTCAGAAACCAAGACCGGAGTCTGTGGAAGGTCTGGGAAGGTCTGCACAAACAACTTTTGTGTGGGGATGGTGCGGCAGGGGCGCAAGCAATCATGGTGAAGCTTCTTGGTGTTACCTTGGGCATCTTCAAGTTGATAGGTGTGATTGTCATAGACTGCAGCTATCTTGAAGGGCCCTAGGTGGTTGCATTCCAACTTGGCAGAATTAGGGTTGAGGGTGTAGACAGGGTTACCTATGGCATATCTAGCTTTGAGGTGCCTTGTCCCTCCTGCAATCTGCTTGTGTTTGATTTCCGGGCTTTGGCACGCCATTAGTCTAGGGATGGAGTTGTTACTAGGGGAGGCTTGTCAGGAACCTTGGACCGTAGTTTTCCCTGTTCAACTCCTTTCAGACTGTCAGGTGTCCCAAAGGCCAGGGTACTGGGGCTGAATCCTGTGCCCCTGTTGATTCTTGCTTGCAGGATAAGTAGAGCGGTGGGCAGGTGTTCAGTCCATGCGGTGTTAGGGTGCTCTTATGAGAGCTTGGCAATCAGTTGAACCAGTGAGCCATTTAACTGTTCCACATGTCCATTGGCTTGAGGATGATAGGGGGTTGTAAGTATATGTTGGAGCGTGTTCTTAGAACAGTATGCCTTCATGATATGCCCAACAAGTTTGGGGCCGCCATCTGTGATGAGGCGTTTGGGTTGCCCAAAGTGGGCCACAATTTCCTTGCCAATGAAGCGGGTGATGGTGGTGGCAGTGTGGTTGGTTGTTGCCCAGGACACTGGCCAGCAAGTGAAGTAGTCAATGGCAGTGATAATGGACTTCTTTCCTAGTCTGTCTTTGGGGAGTGGCCCCAAAATGTCAAGGGCTCACTGCTTGAAGGGTTCCATGGCCTTGATGGGCAGGACAGACTTGGGGGGTGCAGGTTTGGACGTGTTCTTTTTGCACAACACACACATCTCAAGGAGGTCCAAGATATCTTGATGCATGCACGGCCACCAAATCTTACATTTCATGATCTCAAAGAGGTTACGCCCTCTGATGTGACCCAGGGTTTGGTGGTAGTGCAATATTGTGTCTCCTTGTTGTGTGGTGGGAATGTAAGGCGTCTTTTCACCTGTCTCTGCCCGGCGGCAGACATTACTAGCATTGGTGGTGAACTGACTTTTATTGTCCTTCAACTTGGAGATGGTGACCAAGTCAAGGCCCTTGTAGCAAGTTGCCTCAGGGTGGAGGTAGAGCATGGGCCAATCTGGGTCCAATTCATTGTCCCCAGTGATGGACGCTACATAAAGTTGCAAAAGAGCATCAGCTGTGACAAGTTCCTTTCCAGGATTGTACTTGATGCGC
Organism: Entomophthora muscae; assembly: GCA_014839935.2. Taxonomy (NCBI): domain Eukaryota; kingdom Fungi; phylum Entomophthoromycota; class Entomophthoromycetes; order Entomophthorales; family Entomophthoraceae; genus Entomophthora; species Entomophthora muscae. The sequence continues at coordinate 21,272 of QTSX02000885.1, forward strand.
AACTGGTAGGGGGATAGACGCTCAATCCATCCTGCTTGGTGGCGTGTCAAGTGGGACTGTGTGTTGAAGTACTGGAGCAACTTGTGATCCGTCAGAACGCGGGGTGGGAAGGTAGCACCTTTCAGGTAACAGCACCACTCCTTAACACAGTGAACAATTGCTGCTAACTCCTTGTAATGTATGGGGTAGCGTTGTTCTGAGTCAGTAAGTTTCCTGGACTCATATGCCACAGGTAGGAAGACGCCATTGTCAGTTTCTACCCTTAGCACACCCCCTATGGCCCTGTCAGAGGCATTGGTCTTAAGTTTGTACTGTCAGTTTTGATTGGGGAACTGCAGTACTGGTGCTGTTGTGAGCCTTTGCTTCAATGTCTCAAAGGCTCAATCTCTGACGGGGGTCCAATGGAAGCGCTGTTTGGTATTGAGGAGCTCAGTGAGAGGTGCAATTAGTTCCCTGCAATTGAGAATGAACTTACATACATAGGCAACCATGCCTAGGAATGTCTGCACCTGGCCTACATCAGTGGGGGGCGGCATGCTGGTGATTGCCTTGATTTTGGCAGGGTTGGGCTTTATCCCTTGGGCAGAGATGGTATGCCCAATAAATAGCAGCTCTGACTTGAGAAACTTGCATTTGGAGGGTTTAGCTTTTAGCTGGTTTTTCCAAAGGGTGTTGAGGACAGCACAGAGGTGTTGGAGGTATATGGTTTGATCTTGACTGAAGACAAGAATGTTGTCAAGGTACACAACCACACATTTCCCAATCAGTTTCTCAAATGCTTTGTTCATCAACATGGCAAAGGTGGAGGGAGTGTTGGTCATTCCAAAGTTCATGACACAACACTCAAACAACCTGTAGCACATGAAGAAGGCAGTTTTTGCCTCATCCCCTGGTGCAATGCGGTCCTGGTTGTACCCCGCAGTGAGATTGATCTTGCTAAAGACCTTTGCACCTGCAATTGTATCAAACAGGTTGTCAATCAGCGGCAGGGGGTACTTGTTCTTAACTGTCACCTCATTTAGGGTGCAGTAGTCTGTGACTAGGCAAAGGGACCCGTCCTTCTTAGCTACAAAGAAGACAGCCACCCCATATGGAGAGAGCAAGGGGCAAATGAAGCCCTTATCAAGCGCGTCCACAAGGTGCTGGCAGAGGGTTTCATCTTCCTTTGGTGTGAGATGGTATAATGGTTGTGCTTTAGGTAAAGACCCTTGAAGTTGTACAGCGTGCTGGATCTCCCGGGGAGAGGTAGTTGTTCAAGTGTCTCACTGAATACATCCTTGTACTTCTTGAGGACTGCAGCAAGCGCTGGTGGTGGTGAGGAGGTCAAGGGAGGGACTGCGGATGGTTCAGCACAGATAACTTTGACTGAGCATTGGTTAAAGTCTAGTTTCCCCCCTTGAAATTGTACGAGCCTGTCTCTGTTATTCTGAAAAACACAGTATCATGGAGTAACTTGCTCATTTCCACAGGGTAAATCTGGAACCCCACCCCATTTCTGTTGAGGGTGATGACAGAGGTATCCCAATCAATGTAGGGACAATTGTGCCAAAGCCAGTTGAGACCAGTAATCACGTTGTGGCTGAGCCCTGCCATGATTGGCCCAGAGAGCTTCACCTGGATGTTCCCCATTCTCACAGAGAAGGGTACTGTCTTATGGGTGATGGCAACTCTGCAGGAGTCAGCTACTTGTACTGTTTTAAACCTGCTGGGCACTTGGTCTAATTGCTGAGAGTTGGCAAACGCCTGATCCACCATAGTGTGGTTGGCCCCGGTATCTACTAGTAATTTGTGGGTGTTCCCACAGAAACAGAAGGGATAGGACAAGTGTGTTAATTTATTTGAGGAGTGACTTGCTTGCAATATGGGGTTGTCACTGTGGACTTGAAAGACGTCCAGGGTTTCAACTTTGTGAATGTTGTAGTCCCAGGGTTTTTTTGCAAGCAGGGATTGAGAGGATGGGTCAGGTGGGTTTGCAAGGCCTCTTGTTGCTACAACCCCCAGGCTTTTCCCTGATCCTTGATCTGCGCTAGCTGAAGCTCCCCCTTGTGGGGCGTTTAGTCCCATTATCCTGCTGAAGGGGCTGGCGGCAGCCTACTTGATTGTGGCCACTGCCAGGTGTGGTACGTGGTTGGGATGTAGCGTCACTGGTACGGCAGAAGCCCATTGAGGCCTGGTTGTTAGCCTCCACAATGGCCTTATAGCAGTTGTCAATGGAGGTGTAACAAACTACGGGGACCCACTTACAGATGTGGGGTTTTAACCCATTGATGATGAGAGTGAGTAGCATTGCATTTCTGTTGATCACAGCTTTGGGGGCGGCAGCAAGAGCTTGTTGCCAGGTGGCAAGGTACTCAGGAACGGAACCAGTTTGTTTGATTGCTAGAAGAGGAGTTCCTACAACAATGAGGGAGAAGGTTTTGCTGTAGCAGGACTTGGCAGCATCTCAGAATGCCGTCCAGGTAACGTCAAGTTCCTGGCTGGCCCAGTTAGTGAACCACACAGCGGCAGGCCCCGTAAGGCAACCAGATGTAGTGGCAACCCACATGGGCTCAGGGACCTGACAGATGCAAAGGTGGGTTTTAGTAGATTGGAGCCAACTGACAATGTTGGCCCCCTCAATGCCACCAGCAAAGGATTCTAGCTGAAGGTTGAGCATGCTCTGGGACAGATCTGACTGGGGTGGGGTGATGTTGGCGTCACGCTGCCCGAGGCTGAGCCAATTGTACACACTTGTGAGAACTAGCTGGTCTTGATAGATGATGTACCTGTTGGGGATGTCCCCCTTGGGGATTGGCAGGAAGGTCTCTTGTTGAGGAGTAGCCATACAGCCCGTACTCTGTCCTTTCTTGGGGGGATTTTGTTTTAGGTAGGTTGTAAACCTACCGCTGCTACCACTGTTGCAACTGAACCAATGAGGATTCAGTACTTGGAATTATGGAAGACAACAGTCCAATAGAAAGGACAGAATAATAAGAATAAGGTATTGTTTATTGCAGAATATTTTGATTAATATACTATATGGGGAAAGCCATAAGACCACAAGGGGGTGGCACAGTGGTAAGTTCCATGTAAGGTTTGAAGCCAAGGAATAACTCATGTGGGGATCAGCAAGTTGAATTGGTAGTGATCCTAATTAGGATGAAGTACCCACCATTTGATACTGCCATTATATTAATCCATGTTGTTAGATATGTCAAGGGGCAACTCATCAAGCGCCCCCTGTGTATTGTAAGATACATTAGCAGGCAAGTCTGGAAACTTGGTTGCAACAGAATTATGTCATTTTATACTAATCAGCTTTCAAGTAACAATGGTATATGAAATAAGATTGTTACTAGTTTTTAATACAGTTTAATTTAGCTGTAAGTATAAAATGATTAATTCAATATAGGTTTTTATATTATAAGGATTAAATAAGATTTATTTTGATAAATTTTTTGTAATTATTTAAATTTATTGATAAGAAAATTAAAAAAAAATTAAAGTGTTAAGCAGCACAGTTAATAGGAAACAGATTAATCTAACAAATAATGACCCATATGACCTTAGGGGAGTGTCAGGTTGTATTCCCTTTCCAACATTCATCCAAAGACGCTCAACCATATGAGTCCCTAGTCACCATGGTTATGAACGCCTGCAAAGGAACGATACCACCCTACTCGCAAAAATGGGCCAAGGTCTTCAATGAGGAAGATTCAACCTGTCTTCCTGACCACAGCCCCTTTGACCATGCCATTGACTTGATCCCGGGAACCCAGCCTAATCATAGTCCTGTCTACAGGTGCAATCAAACAGAGAAAAAAGCCCTGAATGAGTATATTGCCACTATACTGAAGAAGGTTTATATCAGAGTGTCCAAATCCCCCTGCCTGTTGCCAATGCTGTTTGTGGCTATGAAAGGTGGGAACCTCCGCCCTTGCGTAAACTTCCAGAACCTGAATAACATCACCATCAAGAATTGGTACCCAATTCCTAATGCTGATGATCTGAGAGACCAACTTTCAGGTGCAACCATATTCTCTAAGGTAGATCTCAAGGATGCCTTCAACCAGATCAGGATTAAGGCAGGTGACAAATGGAAAACCGCGTTCAAAACCTGAGAAGGACTCTTTGAATACTTAGTGATGCCTTTCAGATTGTGCAACACGCCAAACACATTCCAGACCATGTTCAACACAGTCTTGGCAGGTTACATGGATTCCTTTTGTGCGGCTTATCTGGACAATATCCTGATTTACAGCAAAAGTCATGAGGAACACTTGAAACATCTGGAAATGGTGTTCCAGCGTTTCTTAGACCATAACCTCTTTATAAAAAAATCCAAGTGTGAATTCTTCCAAACGGAGGTAAAATTCTTGGGTATATTGTCAAGAAAGGTGGGTTTGCCATGGCACCTGACAAGATCTCATCAATAGTCAATTGGCCAACCCCATCTACCAAAAAGATGTCTGGAGCTTCCTAGGCTTGGCAAATTTTTGTAGAGAATTCATCCAGGATTTCTCCACAATTGCCCTGCCTCTGACAAAACTCACTTTGGATAAGCACCCATTTTCCTGGAATAAGGAAACAGAGTCCGCCTTTTCCCAGCTCAAGAAAGCCTTTGTCTTGGCACCTATCCTTGTCATGCCAAATTTTTCTCTTCCCTTTATTGTAGAGACCAATGCATCTGATTTTGCAATGGGGACTCCTTCTTCAGGAGGGGATGAATAGTAAGCTACACCCTGTAGCTTACTACTCCAAGAATTTTATCCCTGATGAGTGTAATTACCCAATCTACAATAAGGAAATGTTGTCAAGCATCCAATCCCTTGCTCACTGGTGGCAATATCTGTGCAGCACTGAGCACCCAGTAAAAGTGATAACCAATCACAAGAACCTCATCTACTTCTTCACACCCCACCAACTGAACCAAAGAAAGACAAGATGGGCCCTGTTCCTGGCTGACTAAGACCTAGAGATCTCATAAAAACCTGGAAAGGTTAATCACGCCCCAGACTCCCTCAGCAGAAGACCTGACCTCACCCCCACCCAGACAAAATCAGACAATTCAACACCAAATCCCTCCTATCCCAATACCAGCTAGTCCCACTACTATGTATGCTGCAAATCACTAGTCTCAAGGATGAGATAGTGACCGCCCAGAGTAATGACCCCCACTGCCAACCCATCTACCAAGATTTAGTCAACAACCTGAATAGTTGCTACTACACCCAAGGTTACTCCTTAAAAAGAACTGCAGTATGCCTAAACACCGGGCTATACGTTCCAGCAGATCTCTTCAGAGCCAGAATCCTATAAGAATACCACAACACGCCCATGGCCGGACACCCTGAACCAAACAAGATGCTCTGAGGAATCCAAAGAGCGTACAACTGGCCTGGCCTAAAGAACAATATTGTGGCCTACCTCCAGGGATGCAAAACTTGCAGCAGGACCAAGCCCAAGCAGGAGCTACCTGAGGGACTCCTCCAACCCTTTGAGATAACCAAGGGCCCTTGGCAGTCAGTCTCTTTAGACTACATTGTTGAGCTGCCACCCTCTAAAGGATACAATGCCATACTGGTCACTGTAAACCAATTTACCAAGATGGCACATTTCATTCCAACCACCACCTGCGTTACTGCTCAAGAAACCGCCAACCTTTTCCTCAAGAATGTATTCCTGCACCACAGACTACCCCAAGAAGTAGTTTCAGATTGTGGCCCCCAGTTTAACTCCCGTTTCTGGACCCAGGTTCTCCAGGTTTTGGAATCAAATGTTCCCTCTCCACTGCCTTTCACCTGCAAAGCAACAGACAGACCAAGCAGGTTAACCAGGTCCTCAAAAAATACTTGAGATGTTTTATGAACTATGAGCAGGATGACTTGGCAGAACTCTTACCTATGGCCCAGTTTGCCTACAACAATCAACACCACACATCCACTGGCATGTCCCTATTCTTTGCTAACTATGGTTAAAACCCCACGTGAGATCACTTAGGGTTAGAAGAGGCACATAACCCCCATGGACAAAACTGGGTCAATGTAATCCATCAAGCACACTGTGACTGCATAGACAATCTGACAAAAGCTGTGAAGACTTATAAGGACTTTGCTGACAAAAAAAGAAAACCTGGCCCTAAAATTGAAGTAGGAGACCAAGTGTACTTGAACGCACAACACATCTGCCTTAAAGTACCCAGCGCCAAGTTGGCCCACCAAAGAACAGGCTCCCACAAAGTCACTGAGAAGATTGGGACAGTAGCCTACCGCTTGGAGTTGCCCAAAGGCTGGAAGATTCACAATGTCTTTCACTGCTCCCTGTTGTCTCTTAAAACTGGAGAGTCCATCCCTCACCAAGTAATCAAGTCCTCTCCTCCCCCTGTCTAAGTAGGAGGACACCAAGAACACAAAGTAGAGACCATCCTCCAACACTGCCAAGTCCAAAACAAGACCCAGTACCTGGTTAAATGGAAAGGATACCCCATAGAGGATGCCACCTGGGAGCCCCAACCCCACTTAGAACACTGCCCTACGTTAGTTAAAGAGTACCAGGAGAGGATGAAGGCCAGCTTGCAGCTGTCCCCATGGAGGGGGATGATGTAAGGGCCGCAAATTATAAAAATTCAAGCCCAGGAGTTGAACTTGCAACCTTTGCTGAAAAGCAAAAACGCAGGCAACCGCGCAAACACGCTGGGGGAGTCAAACCTCCCACAAACCACCAGGGCGGGCGTAAACCGTCTCTCAAAAGAGAGATCAGTTTTAATTGGCTTTTGTTAACAAAAGCCAATGATATGACCAGGGCCAGTTCACAAACTGGCCCTGGGGGGCTAGCGGCCCCCAACAGTAGCAGAGCCACCAGCTCCTAATACATAAATGAGCTGGGTGGCTCTCAACCAACAATGAATGGTTTTTGCTGGGTTGTTCAGAAGATCCAGTATCAACTAGGTCTGTTGAATAACTTGGCAATTAAATCAGTCCCAGTTTCAACCAGTTCCCCTGAAAATAAGGCTCCTGTCCCCATCCAACCTTGCAGTTTGAACTTTAATACCACTTCACCCACTGATGTCATGAAGCATCATCTGCAGGAAGATGTTTCAGTTTCCCCTGCCAATCAAATAAATCCTGCCAGATAAGATTCCCAAGCCATTAAAAACCCCACAATGCCTGCAGCTTCAAGCTGTTTCATTGGGTCAGGAATAGAAGAAAAGCCAATCAGTCAGGAGTATTCATCAGCAAATGATAATTCCTCTTCCCAGAAGCAAGTCCAAACTGCCAAGCATTCCCAGCCTCTAATGATTAAGCCAGATATAATTAGTCACCAATTAGCTCTCAGCAATCTGACCAATCTCAAGACAAAACCAGATGAGCCAAACCTAGACCCCAGAACTCCCCCCAGCCATGAGTCAATCAATCAATCTAATGGCCAAAGCTCAGAGAACTTCCCTCCACCAACCCAGTCTAAGATTCTTGGGGCCATATCCCCTGTTCTCAAGAATTCCACCTTCATCCCCAAGGTACCTGTGACCAAAGGTTGGGCTACTAGAGCACTCCAAGGAGCTGTCAGTAGTTGCTTCCAAGAAAGACCAGATGAGTGGTATAAAATCCACTTCCCTACAATCAAGACAGACACAGACAACAGTTAATAAAGTATATGGTCCAAAGAGTAGTCTTTGACTTCCTTCCCTGTGGGGTTCCTGGTTACCAGTCCCCAAAGTGTGTCCTGGGTTGTAGCCAGGGACCAGCTTGGAGGAGTTGTCATCCTCCAACGGTGATGAAGGGTTGGTAAGGAGTTTATACTTGGCTTGCATAAGGGCAAACTCCTCTAGTATCTTCCCAATTACTAAGCAAGTGTCTCCACTGTACACTTGTACTTCAGCAGGCGCCAGCCCTTCTGTGGGCCAATACCAATCCTTTAATAGTCTTGCAAACTCTCCCCCAATGAACTCTCTTCCTCTATTTGTCATTTCTAAATGCCTTATCACCTTAACACACTCTTCCTGGGCAGATTTACTAGAGGCAAACTTCCTGCACCCTAGGCGATAGGATTCCTCATCCCCTGGGCTAGGATAGAAAATATGGGGTAATTGACTCATGGGACTTATACTCTTTCTTTACACGGGAAATTTGGATAGGGGTTGTAATAGGCTCTTTATTCACAGTCAGAAGGAAGATCCCCATAGAAACCTTCTGATATATGGCCTTGGGATATGGGATAATAAAGGGTTTGTGCCAATACTTGGAGTCCTTCCACAATCTCTTGGACTCCTTGTACTTGGTCTTCAGCTCCTGCTCCTTGGTCTTGGGCTCCTGTACTTTGATCTTGGGCTCCTGCACCTTAGTTGTGGGCTCCTGTGTTCTAATTTTAGGCTCCTGCAATCTGTCCCAGCTCTGGCTTCCTATCCTTGGTCTTCTGTTTCTTCTGTAGCTTTTGTGGCCTTTGTAATCCACTTTTTTTTGTCCCTGAAGAGTCTCAGATAGCTCTCCCTTTTATAGCCCCTTGTTTCAGACCAAAAACCTCTCTTAGAACTCTGGTTCTTCAAAGCTTAAACTATCTTGTTTTTCTTCTTCTATAATATATTAAACCTTCAAACTTACTTCAGCCAATGAAAGCCCTGAATTTTCTGCTTCTGCTCCTCATTTTTTAGGCTCTAACTCTCAAGTTAAAGCCCTTAAAACACTGATTGAATAATCTTTGGCTTACAGCCAATCAAACGCCTCAATTCCACAGTTTTGCCAAAAAGGTTTCCCCAGATGACCCGTCCTTGACCCTGGTTCAAACCCGAGGCTGTCTCGCTCTGGGTAAACAACTGCTCCGCGTTTTGAACAGTTTTGCTGTGATTCCTGTCACGTTTTCCTGGCAAATCTCAAGCGCTTCCACATATGGGTCATTATTTTAGGGATTAGGCCGTTTTCTAATGCACATGCTGCTCAAGTCGCAGCATAACACAGTTCAATTTTGAAAAAGTAACTAATTACATATTTTATATTTAAAACATTAATAACTCAATGAAAAATTAATATTTTTTTACACTGTAAACTATCAAAATGATTCTAATAATCTTATCTTTCTATTGGTGGAAAGATTTTAATGTGTATAATATGCTCAATATTAAAGCAAAAGTAATTTAAAAGAGTATAATCCAGATTTTATTATATGATTATATCTAATGATATAAAGTAGATCACTTCAAAGCTAATAAATACTCTTTTTTCAATATACAACAGCTTTTTTTATTTAACGAAATTAAAGATAAGATTGAGAGCTTTATTTTTGCATTTTACTTTATTTAAAAAGCTCAATTATTTAGGATTTTATGATAGTTTGAAGTTAGGGTGTTTTTATCACTGTTTAGATTGATTTTAAGGTTCAAGTGAGCTTCGAACCTCAAATTAAGCATTCTTTAAATAGAATTCTTTAATATTTTATCATTTTAAAAATATGCAGAAGAGTTACAATTAACTGAATACATCATTTTAATTGATTTGCATTGATTACAAAGAGGATATGATGTAATAATAATGTTTAGCTGCTTCACATGTATCACTTGTGCATGAAAACTGGGTATTTAATCAATTCTGCAAACATAAATTCAAGTAAACTATAATAAAAGCTATCACACCATTTCTTTCAGAATGGTGTCGTTTAGCTTGGTATATAAGAGCTAAAGCACCACAAAGCTTCTAATCCAAAAGACCCCATTCAAAGGCCACATTCTGATCATAACTACTCCAACATTAAGGCGCATTTCAGAGATCTGACCTAATTACAGATTCAAAATACTACCATGTCCTCAGTTAAATTTACTTCTGCCATGCTACCCTTTTTTCCTTGGGAGCTTCAACAAAAAGAGAGAGAATTGCAATGTTAAAAAAGGCATTCCTCTTTATTGCTGGTGATGATCTTGATAATTTCATCAAGCACTTCCTTACTCAAACTGAATTTGGGAAAGCTCAGTTCCTGTCAACTATTCAAATTCAAAAAGATAATGAGTTCATTGAAAACTTAAAGGATCTCATGAAATCTTCTCCCCAAAAACATCTCCCAGCCTTACAATCTCTGGTTACTTCCAGTTACTCTTTAAAAGAGCTTAATGATATGGGTTTTAATATAACCAAAAGTGAGTTTGAATACTCAAGAAAAATAAATAAAAATAAAAATGTAAGTTTAAACAAAAAAAGCCAAAAAAATAATAACTATTCATTAAAAAAAAGAAATAACTAAAAAAATAATTAAAAAATTGCCGGAAAATTCTTTTGAAACAAGCCAGTTTATAAAAAAAGTGCCTGAAAAAAATTATAAAGATATAGAAAAAGAGATGAGTAATTACTCAACTGAAATTAAATACTCTCTACTTAAAACAAAAAAAGAAATATATGAAAATAAAAAATGAAATTTCGGTTTCAATTTCTACTTACTATAAATTAATCCCTAAAAATATAATAAAAAGTAAAAAACAAACTGATATGTGCAATATTTGTAATTTAAAAAATTCACTAGAAAAAAAGAAGGAAGAATGTGAAAGTAAAAACTTGCCATTACCAGAATCTATAGACAATGACTTAAAGACTATTAATCAGCACCAAGACTTTTATGTTCATCAAAATTGTGAATATAAAAAAGATATTAATGAATTAGATGATGAGTCTTGTGTTGTAGTTATAGATTATAAAGAAAACTTAAAGGTTGGAGGTGGTCCAATTGAGACCAATAATTGTTTTTATTCAAAAAAACAATCTCGTTATTAGGGTTTGCATTAGTTTTTAAGAAAAACAATAGAATTAAATATGAATATCATGATTTTTTGTCTCAAATATTATCACATGATTCTTTATTTTCAGATGAGTGTTTTATAAAAATTCTTAAATTAGATAGATTTAAAAAAACAAAAAATATAAAAGTATGGACTGATAATGGAAATCATTTTAGATCATATGAATTTTTATATTACTTATTTAAAGAGGCATCTAAATATATTAAGGGTTCTATAAAATATAATTGTTTTGTGGAATGTCATGGAAAAAGCATTGTTGATGGTCACTTTGGTGTAATATCAAAAACATTAAAAGAGAAAGAAAATCATTTTTATATTAAGAATATAAATGATATTAAAAATATTTTTGAGCAAGAAGAAAAAAGAAAAGAGTTATATAAATCAGCGCTATCAGGCTCAAATATTTCTCAAAAGTCATTCTTTTATATTTATGAGAGAAAAGTTAGGCCTATAAGGAAAGAGCTCAAAGTTAAAAATCTGCGCATTAATCTTTCATATTTGATGAAAAATTGGAAGTTGTATACTTCACCTTTAACATTTGAAAGTTTCTCAGAATATTCTGAGATAACTTATCATTTGAAATCACGTGATGATACCAGAGAAACAAAAAATATCAGAAGATGCTAGTGGTGCACTAGGGCAAGTTCATGAAGTAGGGCAGCTTACTAGAGGGTGTATTTTAAATAGAGTTATCGGTCTTTCAAAAACAACAACATTTTTTTCTGAAACAAACTAAGAATATTTATGATGAGCCAAAGATAGGGTAATAGCATTTATAGCTTTGGGGCTGCTATTACTCTCCCATGCAACTCATCATAAATATTTTTGGTTTGTAGTTTGTAGTAGCACTTAAGATATTTTCAGTAATACTATAAGTTGCAATTTTCAATTCTAAAATTGATGATTTATTTTTAAAAAAATCATCTAGGCCCAAGATCAATTAAAGTTTTGGAATTTTTTGATTGTATTTTAAGCTTTCTGAATAATTTGAATATGAATAATGTGATTAAGTTATAAAAGAATAAATCTGGTGCCTAGGCATAACAAGAAAAATAATGACCCATATGATTTACTTAGGCAAATTTTGACCCTTTGATTTTTCAACATTTCCCCGCGTTTCTCTGTGTTTCCTTCAACGTTTTGCAACTTCAAACCTGCCAGCTATTTATCTTTTTGTCTCTCCTAGTTGTCCTTGGCAAAATTTGCTCTTTCACTTTTACAGTTTCTTCATTCTCCTTCCAGCTTCTTTCTGGTCTATTTCCCCTCCAATCCTTCTTCTAAAACTCACATATAGTTCTATCAAACTATAGGTTATTTTTTCTTCTTTTTCTTTTTTATTGTATGATTTTTTAATCTTTTTTTATCTTAATCAGGAAGTATCTAATTATTCTTTAACTGCTTCTTCTATTTTACATTTCCTCTCAAAATTCACTAAACCAGCTCTTCCAGCCTCTGCATTCAGTCCAGCTAGTTCATCCTCTCAGTTCTTCAGCACCAACTTCTGGTCCTTTGGCCATCCTGCATTATAAACAGCTAGTCCTGCATCATAATCTTCTTGTCCTTCAGCTTATCCTTAACCGTTCTTCACCAAATCCTTACTAGGAACCTCCTTTGTTCCTTCTACACACTGAACCATACTGGTTCATTCCATTCAATGTGAATTAACAGTCCATCAACTAGCCTTCACTGTGTCCAAACAGTCCCTCTTGCTAGTTTTCTCTGTTAATTCTGTGAACCACCTCAGTTCTTTATCTCAGCCCCCATTACCAGAACTCGTAGACCCAGGCATGAGTCTACATTGAACTGGCATTTGACTGGGCCCTTGCAAGTGGCAGTCCACTTAGGCCATTCAACCATAGATCAATGTCTATGTGTTGTCTTTACTCACCCAGGTGATTAAGTCTGGGCTTTCAGTTGCAGAGTAATCAGCTCTACATCCCAGAGGCCTGATCACACCAAGTTCTGCAGCTTGCTTCCCCAAGCAAGCCGCCTTGGTGACACCTCTGAGCAAGTCTATACCCTCCAATGCTCACCTTGGTTTTCCCCAAAGCTCCCATAGGGGCATAAAAGAGGACACCCTACCAGTCTGTTAGGTAGGGTGCTTGCTCACAGACCTCCTGTAAGTGTATTAGGGTACATAGAGCACTCAGAGCTCTTCCCCTCCCTGGCAGCCTGTGTACCCACCAGGGGTCCAAAACCTACTCCCCCCAGAAAGACAAAGTTCCCTGCTTGCTATTTTAGTCTTCACCCTTTTGCAGCCACATTTTCCTGCGGGGTGAAGCACTATAGCCCAAAGCAGCCAATATCTTCTGCTGGGTGGAGGCAACATCTGCCTCTGGTAGTCCTTTGTTACCTACCAGCCAGGCCTTACTTACCCTAGTAGGCCATGTTACCTACTAGGCTCCCCTTACTTACCCCTAGCAGCCCTATGTTACCTACTAGTTTACAGCGTCACCAGCTAACCACACATTGTCACTCTTCAGCATATTGTCTTTATTTGAAGCCAAATCAACCCTTGCCTGCAAAACAGCATCCATGTGGATCACCTCATTCCCCATATTCTTTTATCACCTTGGACAATCCCTTATCAACCAGCTCAGTCACCAGCACTTCCATTAGTAGAAACCGTAGAACCTATTACCATGGACTACCAGCCAGGGCCCAGCCCTGGACAGACCAGCAACTACATCCCTCCCACTCCTCCTCCAATCCCTCAACCCTCTGCTGAGGTTATCCCTTATGATCACAGCAGATATGGGATGGTCATTCGGACCATCCTTAGTCTTGCTGAGGTTGTAGTGCCTCACCTTGGTACCTACCGTCCACTTGCAGCAGATATGCTGTATTTGTCTTGCTCTCTTGCCCTTCCTATATTGGGCTTTGGTGTCACAATATCCTGAAGGGTGGACTCCTCTCATGTTGCCTTGGTATGATACTACACCTGGCCATGACAGGGGGAATTGGATTTGACCAGCAAACTGGAGCAGCTGTAACCCATTCCCAATCAACTGTTTGATTCAAATCCGTTAAATCAGTCAGTTTTATTAAAGATTTTTGGACTTTCTGCGCTTTCCTACTTGGCCAAATAATCCCCAGCATTATGAAACTTACCCTGACACTATCTTCTTATTAAAGGTGCAGCCAATTTGACACACTTATCTCCCTCCCAAGTTATTCCCAATTGAAACGTTACATGGAACACACCACTATGTCACCTCCTGGCAATCTATGGCTCCCAAATATAACATATCATCTTTATTCTAAAAATAGACACATCTTATTCCTATTATTGTCCTTTCTATTTGGACTGTTGTATTCCCCAATCTAAATGCTGAACTATTGTTGGTTCAGTTGCAACACCTTCTTCCCTGTAACTCTCCCAACTGGCTTACCCATCTTGAAAATACTTTAAAATTTATATTAGATTCCAAATAAATTCTTGCATTGCTTTTGACTTTCTTTTGACTTCATGTTGTGAAAATAAAATAATTTGCTGTCACAACATCTTTGATTACTCCCTCTTGGGGAATTAACACACAAAGTAGTTCACTATATGAGTCACCAAATGACTCACCAACTAACCATTAAGCCAGTGGCACCACTATCATTTGGCCATCTATTACAGGGATCAAACAATCTATATCCTAAATAGAACACAACTTAAGTAAGCCCCGTGACTTATGAGGAACATTACTCAGATAAGCCCCATGACTCCCATGACGTACATGGACAGTATGTGGCTTCCCATGATACTATATATCATCCTATATTTATATCCAATGAAGTATCATCATCTTCTTAAATTTCCCCTTTATCTTGTTTATTATACTTCCCAGAAGTATATACTTAACATTGTCATTTAAATAAATTTCAATTTATTGTTTTGTTTATTTCTATCTCTATGTCTAATTGGATAAAGTTGCATATAGATTCTAGTACAATTTTTCTTTTAAAACCAAAAAAGATTTTCTTTTAAAAAAGCTATTTTAAGCCCTTTTTAATTATCTAGAATATAGTTTTTATTGCAGAAATGAGCTCCTTGGGGTCACTTTAGTTCATTTAAGGCTTTAAAGTCTATATATTTATATTGAAAACTGCCTGTTTTTTGGCTTTAAAGTTAACTTCAAGAAAATTGATTTTGTACTTTGATCTTTGAGATTTTCCATTTTTGCACTTTTTGGGGGGTCCTATTTTCGATTTCTACACTTCCAACCTAAGGAACTTCGACCTAAAGAACTTGCCGTGATTTCAGCTTTTGTTGTGGGGCCGAGTATTTCTAGCGTTGAAGTTGGGTACTTTTTGCCTCACAGTCACCTGCTTCCATTTTGAAAACAACTGCAGTTGTAAACTTGAACCCTTTTATCTTCAGGCTCATGGGCGATTGTTTTCTCGCTTGAAGTTCCAGCGGGATGAAAATTAATGCTCTTTTTTTGAATAATTGCAGAATTCAGTTTTCACCCTCAAACCCTTCAAATTCCTCCCTCGAAGCTCCCCATTAGAAATCAATCATTTTTGTTTCACATTGCACCAATAAAAACCCCAACCAACCCCCTTTTTATCTCGAAGGCTACAGCTTAACGGAAACCCCTGTAGTGATACAGTTAACTTGCTTGAGATGCCGTTATTTCTCAGTCTCACATGATGTTTCTAGGGAATTTGGCATGAGCTATGCTTATAAATTCTTATATAAAAAATCCCCTTGGGTAAAGCAGCTTGGGATATTCGGGGGTGATATATTCTCTAATGAATTACAATAATTCTGCCCGAGCTTGGGATAAAATTAGAACCTATATATTAACTTATCAAGCCTGTTTCTTGCCTAGGGCTTAGCTTGGTAGTACGTTAATTATAGGTACACTGTCTTCTGATTGAAATGTATGATCAATTCACTTCACAACTACCCGACCCAAGACTATACAATGATATTCTTCAAGCTCCAGCATCCGGGGATGAGGATGCATCTGATATGTTAAATCTAGGGAAAATGGAGAACACCAGGTATTTTTTTCAGAAGTCATTTTTCACTATTTTTTGTGCTCGATTTATCTGTACCCTGGAAGCGACTCGAATTACCTGCACCTTTCATCGACTTACCAGCATATTTAGTATGCTTGGAATCAATCTGTCATGCTTTTACCCAAGTTCTCTTTACGAGATTCAGACTTTCTTATATATCAAGTCACTTTTAAGTATATATATTTTATTTTGCCCAGATATTTCTTAATTATCATCTTT
Organism: Entomophthora muscae; assembly: GCA_014839935.2. Classification (NCBI taxonomy): domain Eukaryota; kingdom Fungi; phylum Entomophthoromycota; class Entomophthoromycetes; order Entomophthorales; family Entomophthoraceae; genus Entomophthora; species Entomophthora muscae. Next base: position 37,260 of record QTSX02000885.1, read on the forward strand.
TAAATTTTATTAAAAGGTCAACTTGTATACTCTCAGTTGATCATGCCTTAAACATTCACCATTGTTATATTCATGGTTTTCACAAGCTAATAATTTCATCCAACCTTCAAAGAGATATCCTTGCCACTGAAAATATAGTATCTGCTATTCGACTCCTTAATTATGAGCTTGCTCATTTTGGATATCCTCCTATAAAGGTGGATCCGGAGAGTGAGGGCTCGCACCAGCTTGTACAGACCTTCTTTGCACTTCTGGGCCAACAGCATACCAGCCGCTCCTTCCGTGAGGAATACGAGGACCGTATGCATCGGCTTATCTTTGATCACAAGCATGCAGTGAATTCAGTGGTAAGTGGATTCCAAGCAGCAATAGTTTAATAGTAAAGCAAGGCTCGTCTTAAAGAAAAGTTGGATCTGAGTTTACGGGAATCCGAAAGCCTTAAGTTAGAGCTAAAGTAAGCAGGCATGCGGTTTGATTTCTGATCAAAACAAGAGAAGCAACCCGTGAAATCAAGAATGAAAAAGAGAAGGTCAGGCTTCTTCAGGAGGACCTTAAACAAACTCGTTCCAATCATCTTCATGCCAAGAGTCAATTTGCTGTAAGTGAGCGTCCTGTTTCACATTAACCCGACAGCATGATTTGCGTAAAAAAGATGTAGAAGTAACCCGCGCCAAGGAACGGACACAAAAGATAATAGCCGATAAGTACAAAGCTGCTAAGCTTGGCCTCACTGCCCTTAATCCACCCCCCCAAGGCGCCATCATCTTCCTCCAAAACAACCAATGATGAGGATTATTACGTCACACTTGTACGCTCGTATGCTAGTAGAGAACAGCATCTACTTGATGGGTACCGTGACCTTGCTGAGGCTTTAGGAGCACTGTATAAATCAATCAACAACCACTTCTCCCATGGAAAAGACAAAGCTCCCTTTGATCCAGCGCTTCTTCATCCCGAAACCAACATTCAACCAGTTCTAAACAGTATCGATGAATTAGCTATCCGTATCAAGTCTGTTAAAGCTCCCATCCCGACAACACCTGATTCTGATCAACTTGAGAAGCAAGGAGCCCAAATAGCTGCTCTTACCTCAGAGGTTGCTGCTTTAGAGTCTGACATAGGTAAGTCCTTTCATCTTCTCATCTAAGATCATAGAGCAGTACCGTCAAAAGGTCTCGGAGCAGGAGGCTCAGCTGCAAGAATCAAAACAATGTGAAGAGCCTAAACAAATGGCACAGGCTAAACTCACAAGCGAGAGGGCTTCTTTAGAGAAGGATCGTGCCAAGATTACAAAGTTGGCTCTTCTTCTTGGTCAAGAAAAGGCTCAGTTTACCAAGGACAAGGAGGCTCTTGAAAAAGAACGGGAGCAGTTTGAGTCTATGAAAGCCCTCGATGCTCAAGACACGCCTCAGTGGTTGCTGGACATGGATCTATCCCGGCATAGTCTAGATAGCCTAAGTGATGACGATGAAGAAGCTACTTTAGCACAGCTTCTTCGAAAGGGCGGGAATATTTCAACCCCTACTCCACCCTCTCCTGTTAAAAAATCACGCTCTCGTCAGGACCTTGACTTAACAAATGCTAAATCACACCAAAATATCAAATCAAAGATACCCACCAATAAGCTTCCTCTTCAGAAACCCTCCTCTCGCACAAATTCAACCCTCACCCGTCCTACTGCTGCTGCTCTTTTGAAAGCCCAGGCTACTCAGGCTCGCTTGATTCAGCGGCGTGATTCCAAGCTGAAACAGGCTTCGAGTATCACTCCTGCAGCACCACGCATCCAAAGTACTTGTAAAACTCCTAACGTTGCTCTTCGGACTAAGTCAAAGTCTTTAAGTTCCACAAACTTGAATTTAACCTCATAACCCTGGTATACCTTATTTCCCCTCCGTTTCCTATTTATTGCAATAGATTTATAAACGTAACATAGCCCATCGTTTTGCAATTAAAGCTCACCGCCTGTTCAAAAGGCTAAAGTTGTCCAAAGTACTATTACATAAACTGAATTGCAATTTGGTCTTTCGTCGTTTTTAAACCATTTCAGCCAAGCACGTCACGGAAAGTTATGAACCTACCTAAGCCAGAACAAGCTAAGTAAGTAAACCATTCTAATAATAATAGGCACCCTGTAAAGCTGCTCCATAACTGATCCAGAGATGCAATATTCTATAGGCTTTGATTCTACTCAACCCCAACCATTTTTACAGTGGGTGACTATTGGTGAGCTTAAATGCAGGGTCAATATAACCAACTAACCTATAGCTACTTGGAGAAGTGTGTTTTACTATCCACTTCACGGTTAAAACACTTTGCTTTAGGCAAAAGCAGAGGCGACTTAGGAGGGCTCCAATCCAATGCTCTCCTACTGATAAAACACGTCAGACATGGATTTATATACCCCACCATATTCCTTGAACCACTTGCGATGTTATGTTTGACCGTAGCTCAAGGTGTTTTCAATTACAGACCGATCATCTCTTTTGGCCCACTCTGAGCTGAGCTAGTATTTAGCTTGCTCCATATGAATCAAACTTTTTACCACCTTTCCTGCATATATGTTTATTAGGATCAGGCCATAGTTTCAAAAAGCTAAACCAATATTCCTTGCTTTTCAAGCACTGTATTTACGGCAACAGTGCTATGTCGACATGGCCACTGTTGACCTAAAAAGTGAATTCTATTAATGATTTTGCTAGTCACACTAGCTTGAATCTAATTCTTAAAGCTCTCAGGGGTGCAAACCCAGAAAAAACGACGAAATTGTGGCCATCTTGTCACAATTTAATATCAGGCTTAATTAAATCTCAATCTAACCCAATTTTTCCTTTACTTTTGCTAATAAAAATTCAATTTTTCAGCAAGTCAAACTCACAGTGTAAAAGTGTCAATGTTGACACTTTTTAAGCCTAACTTAACTTAAATAATGAAACTGGAACGCTTACAGTATAAATATGTAATACCCAAGGGTAGTGGGTACTGCCTGCAACAAGTAAGGTAGGAGGGTGGTGAACTGGAACCCTATCAAGGCAGTTATGATGGGGTATATGGCATCATCCATCGGAATACCTTGGGGTACTGTACCAGCCAAAGCTGGCGGCGAAGTATGTCTGAATGTAGTAGGTGGAGGTGTACACTGCAATGGACAGGATGGAATGGGGCGACACCAGGGGAGGCCAGGACCCACTGTATGAAGAGTTGAGTTGTGCCGCTTCCTCATAGTAGTCTTGGCCAAGCCCTTCTGGTGATAGCCCAAAGGGGGCAGGACCAAGTTGGTAGCCTCCAATCCCAAGGCAAGCCGTGAGGACAGCTGTAAAGATGTTCATCTTCACTGGGTTGGGGATCAAGGGTGAGGTAAAACTAATCTAGTGGCTTAGGTAGAAGCAACCAATGTAATTGAGGGAGGGTATTCTCTCAATGATAGCACAACCTATCGCTGGGAGGGGATCATTTATTTATCTTTACTACCACTGCGCAAAGTTTTGCAAGTGAGAGTAAAAGCCAGGGATTGGGGATCCCCAGAGTTTGGATGGTGAAGCATTGGAATTGGGAATAAGGGCCACTCTTGTTCCCCTATAATTGTTTGCTGGCTTGGCAGTTCTTGGATGGGACCAATAACCTCTTGTTGGTCTGGGATCATGTAGAGGGAAGGATCCAAGATGCTCTCAAGATCTATCTTTGTGCTAGATGGCAGGGTTTGGCTGGAGTCTGGCCCAAACCATCTGGCCTGGGTCCCAGATCCCCATTGGTTGCAGTCAGAATTGGTGCTCAAACTTGCAGGGTTGGTTGGACCTTGTTCTGAAGGGCAGAAGCTGTTCTCTATTATTGACCCTGTGGTCAAGGACTTATTTGATTGGCCACAGGAAATGTGACCTCTGATTGGCTGGGCACTGGGAGACTGGCTGGCAGGCAGGTGGCAGCAGGCTGGCCCGTGGGTAGCTGGTGAGAGGGGTTGGCGGGCATGGCAGACACCTGCGCAACCGCAGTGGGTGTCTGCCCAGATGATAAATTATTTTGGTCCAAACTAAGTTCTGTCTGGACCTCCATAAAAATATTTTCCCCTGGTTTAGGGGCAGAAAATCTTGGTTATACCGAGGATTGTCTGCGAATACAATTTCCTTTGTGTGCCGAACTGGAAAAATTGTAGAAATTTGGCTAGTGTCAGAAATATTCCTGATAAAATATTATTATCACCAGTTAAAGATATTTTTTATTACATTTATATATAGAAATAGCTATAGTATATATGGCAGTTCATTGAAATTTTCATCTTATAAGTCTATCTGTGGCACTTAATCTGACCTTAATATCATAAATGGATTCATGGATAACTGTAAGTTCTGAAGGCTTGGGGTAAATTATTGTAGACTAAAGCCTTTAACCCAAGAATATTAATGTTTGTTGAGTATAAAAAGGTAGGAAAGGTTTGCAACAATAACTTTACTAAAGCTCCTAAATGTTTATAGAAAGTGAAGTAGGGACTACAACAATTAATTAAACCTAAGAAAATGAAATAGAGACCAGTCTCAATGACTGAAGATTGTGTCAAGAAGTCAATTTCTAAGTCAGGGTAATGGTCAGCGCTAGCTGATAGATTAAAGCTATCAACAATTAAAGTGTGTTTTTCACTATAAAAATTGCCTAACTGATGTAAAATATAATCAAATGAAATCATAAAAGTAAAATGAGAAAAGAAGGTAAATTGCAAGAAATATACAAGAGCACTAAGAAAACACAAGCTACAAAACCTAACAAGTACCTGTTGGGGTGCAAGTCAAACAATCTCAACTTAAGTTGACACTGAGTAAACCTCAGGCCTTTTATTTAAGCCTGGATTTTTGAGGTAATCAAAAGAGGAAGAAAACCAAACCAAGATTGGTTAATTGGACTTGTGGAAGAAAAGACAACACATTTGTATTTAAAAACTTCACTAACTTAAAAAAGTTAGAGGTAAGAGGAGAGAAAGACAAAGGATCGGCAATTTATGCTTGACAACTCAAGTTTGAGCAAAAGAGCAAGCAGGAAGACAGAAAAATAGAATCCAAAGCTGCTGGCGTAAGCAAAAGCAAAAAGAAGAAGGTAATTGCCAGTTCTTTCCCGACACTAATATATTGACACTTTGACAACAACAACCTCAAACCAACACAACAACAAATATTTGGAGGACACCCAAAAACACAACACAACAACTTAACAACATATTGGGCTTTAAAACCTTTTGGAACAAGATTTGAACCCAGGACGCGCTAATGAATGTATTTTTATACAGGATCTTCACAAACCTTTGATTACCTTTTATTACCTTTTAATCAATCAGGTTTTGCTTTCAAAACATCTTTTGAATTTGAAAGTGTTAATAATAAAGGCCGGGACCCGAAATGGGGTATATAGTTTGCAGAAGGAAGAGGTAGGTTAGTTGGAAAGAGGTTGAGGGGTTTGGCATAGTGGCTTTTGGGGCCCGACAGTAATAGATACAGACTAGTTAATATTAACCTTGGCATAAAGGTGCTGGGTTTGAGAATCATCTGTTGAATAAGGTAACTTCAAGGAAGTAAACTAACCATTAATTTAGGTTAATTTAAACCGTAAAGAGGAGGAATAAAAGGAATGTTTCTGGGGAAGTACTTGTTGTTGTTTGAGACCCAAAGAATAAAGAAAAAACCCCAATGTTGATGGTTCTTTTAAAAGATAGCTGAATAAAATAAAGAAGAATCCTGATACTAACAAAGATCCCATAATTTAAGCTGGATTTACTATATACTTTACTATATAATTAATTATCTACATTAATGTCAACAATCAAAAATGTCTGCAATTTGCTTGTGATTAATCACTGGGATGGATTTAAGCAAATATAAGTGGCAAAAATAAGCCTAAATTACTATCCACTACCTAATGAGAATTTTGTTAGTGGGAAAGTTGACACTTTATCTTTTTTCATATCTGAATACCACTTATTAACAACTTCACATAAGCACAATGGTAAAATTAATATTACCAATACAAAACATTATTCTTAATAAAGAAATAAATAGCTTTAATAATTTTTTAACTATTTTTTATGCTTTACTAGGTTTTTGCCCTATCCAAGGACAGAATTAAAGTTGAATTTAATAAATCAATTAAATATATTTTATCTTATTTTTAGGCTTGGATTACTTGTCACATGTTTAATTAAAATTTTATTCAATTGCTTTATTAAAAGTTAATTTGAATTATATTTATTTAAGCTTAAAATAAAATTGTATATTCCAAGTATAAATAAAAACTAAACCTAAGTAAGTATAGTATCACTATTAAGTTTAGTAAGGGTAAGCTAATTATTTTAAAATATAGTATTTGATTTTTAAATCCCTTCAACTGTAGAGCTGATCTGCAGCTTAGACATAAGCTATTGGACATCAAGATTGGCTTAGTATTCACTGAGATACATGTAATTTTTGTTTTTTAGTACAGTAGTTTTCAAACCAGTTGAGATAAACGTATATTATTCAATTTAGAACACATGAACCCAGTCACAAAACAAATTTCAGCTTGATAGATCTAAATAGAAGATAATTTCATAGAAAATGAGTGAATATTGGGCGTAAATGTCCAATCATACAGCAACCTATTCAAACTGGGGATGAATGCTTAACAATTCAACAACAAGTGTACCAAACACTAGAACATATGAGTTTTAGTCATAGAACACTTCTACTATATTTACTATGTTTTTGGTGAAAATATTGTCAAAACAGAAGGATTGACGCACCAACAAGGTTCTAACTAAGCAGGTTTGTGACCCGCAATCCAATTACCCAGTCACTTGGAGCCAGGCTAAGAAGTCAACTCAAAATTCCAAATCCAATAAAATGAACAAATGATGATCCCTTAAGGTGGATACCTTGTTTTGGCACTTGACTCATTACCAGAATCAAGCCACCCCCTTCACCATCCCACCATGTGATCAACACCATCATGTTCCTGCTATCCACAATTCACAATGACTATATAATCCCCATCTCTCAATAAAGATTATTATCTAGTTCTAAACATTTTCCCCTTGTAACTCTGTTAAAACAGCACAGTTACAAAATTTTTAGCACAGGTAGGGTCTCCATCCTACCTTATCTTTTAAAATTCCGCCTGTTGCCTGTACTTGCTGCGGCCAACAAATCCTTGATAGAATCATGTATGGCCTCCCAGCAGACTGGACACCATACACACCTGGTGCTAAGATACCTGATGGGTTTGTCCTCTACCAGAACATGGTGATACCACTCCCCGCTTTCAATGCCCTATCTGCCCAAGGGTTCTTCCAGGCTCCCTCCACCATGCCACGTGCAACTGATGACAACACTATGCCAGCCTATGTAGCTCAAAGACTTCAAAGCGCTGCCCTAGAATCCTTTTCTGGGGCCAACCAACAACGCTGCAGCATGGATCCAATCTGCCCAAAGCAAACAGGCCCAAATGGAATGCCCATAGCAATTCTGGATAGCAGAGATCTCCATCCAACTGACTCATGGCGCTGGCACCTGGTGCAACAAGTGGCATGAAGAACACACCAAGAAGGATTATGATACCTTCAAACAAGACTTATTGGCAAGATTTTTGCTTAAGGACACTGCACTCATGATCATACGCCAAGTAAAGAACCTAACACAGACTGGCACCGTGCAGGAGCTCACCCACACCTACAAGAAACTCCAACTATGTGCCCCCTTTGACATGACCTTTGACACCCCAGCTACCCATCTCATGTACTACAACACTCTCAAGTCGCATATGATGAGACACGTGAACCTGGACCAAGTGAACAATCTACAAAGTCTGTATCATAAAGCAGAGAAAGCAGAACAAACATCCAACGCCCTCCACAAAGCGCAAACTGGAAAGCAAGGGAGACCCAAAGACTCTCACCCAGCCGGGCCTTCCAATTGACCACCCCCTGGAAACAAGGGCAGCAGCGCAAACCATAAACCCACAGGGTCAAATGGACATGGAAACAGGAACAGTGGCCAGTCAAACTGTACCCATTTCTGCATCACTATCACACAAGGCAACCAGGACAAGGGAAAAGCCCAGGGAGAGCATTAAGCAAGCCAAGCTCTCCCTGCACAACTCATGACTTGCCCAATGATGAGTACCAACCTGAGGACGTGGACCAACATCCAATGATCCAAGTACCCTCACAGGACCCAGTACTGTACACCATTGCCAGACATCCCAATAAACTGATGTCCTATCCTTTCTGTTTTTGCATTTACACAGGCTCAGCACTCCTGGACTTGGGTGAAGATTGAACCCTAGTCAACAGCAGCTTTATGGACAAGTTCAAGCTAGCCACTAATCCTTTGCGGATTAAAACCGTGGTTTTAGCTGATGAACATCACATTGCCGTGACAAGGGAGACTGCCCCCTTCACTATCATGCTTGAGAACCTACACTTCACCATCCAAGGCCCCGTCATTGACTTTCCAAAGTTTGGCATTGTACTAGGGTTAGACTGGCTACAAAAGAACAACCCCCACATAGACTGGGCAACCTCAGTATTGACCATCAAGCGCAAAGGGGATAATCACCATATCTACCCTGACTCAGTGGACCAACTCCTATGCAACCACATATTTGTGAGCATCACAGAGACCCTAGCCAAAAAAGAGAACCTCAAGGCAATTGACTAGGACTCCTGCCAGTACAAGATCACACATTTCAAAGACCACCAGGATATCACTACTCCTCAAGATTGCAAAATTGTAGCCTGCCATCACTTAGAAATCTTCAAGGAGGCTCTACCTGGGTTGCCTCTGGAAAAGAACACCCAACACTCCATCCAACTCAAGGGAGCTGGACCTAAGGAGAAACCCATCTATTGCCTGACCCCAAAAAAAGACAACACCCTATGTGCCTACCTCAAAGAGGCCTTGGAGAAAGAACTTATCTGCCCCTCACAATCTCCCTTTGGGGCTGCCGTATTCTTTGTGGCCAAGAAGGATGACACCCTGCGCCTAGTCACAGATTATTGAGCCCTAAATGAATTTATCATCAAGAATTTTTACCCACTGCTGCTCATTGACAACCTCTTTGATGCCCTGGGTGGCGCCACAGTCTTCTCCAAGATTGACCTGACTGCAGGCTATAATCAGATCTGTATCAAAGAGGAAGATGTCCCCAAAATGGCCCTCTGCATTAAGTACAGCTCATAAAAGTGTGTGGTGCTCAATTTTGGTATGACAAATGCCCCATCAACCTTTGTGACCTTCATGAACAAGGTGTTTGCCCCTCACATAGACAAGCACGCCTTAGTCTACCTGGACAACATCATTGTCTATAGCCCCTTGGTAGAGCAGCACCACAAGGACCTGGAGGCAGTCTTTACTACCCTAGCACAACACAAGCTACTAGCCAAGCCCTCCAAATGCCAGTTCTTCTGCAAGCAGCTGCCTTTCCTGGGAAACATAGTCTCAAAAGACAGCATTAAACCTGACAGTCAGAAGATCCGGGCCATCTGCAAAATGCCACTGATCAAAGACAAGTTAGAACTCCGCATATTCTTAGGAATGGTGGCCTATGTACACTGCTTTATACCTGAATGTGGCGTCCTGACTGCACCTCTATCTGCCATAACTGGTGCCAAATCCAAGTTTGTGAAGACCCCCCAACACGACCTTTGCTTTAGGCGTCTCAAGGAAAAACTAACAACAGCGCTTATCCTACAGTATCCCAAACACAATGGAGAGTAACAAATGGAAACAGACGCCTCAGACACATCCATTGGGGGAGTATTATAAATCAAAAACAATAATGGTGACTTCCTGCCCATAGCCTACAAATTACAAAGACTGACGGACAGCAAGTGCTGATACCCTATACACAACAAAGAGTTGTTGGCCATTGTTCACTGCCTAGTCAAATGGCTTTGCTATCTAGAACAACAGGAAGAATTCATGGAGTTGACTGACCACAAATTGCTCATATATTTCAAAGCCCAAGAAAACCTATCCTGCCGTCAGGCCCGCTGGATGGAACTCCTGGAGAGATTCAATATGCTCATATAGTACAAGCCTGGTCCAGAACTTATCATGGCAGACACACTCTCACGCCTGTACATCTGAGCCACAAAAGGAGAGAATGGGCTTGACCCAGACTGGCCCCTCTTGGTACTTTGGACAAAGGACAAAGGCTTCCTCCCTGGCACCACAGACATAACAAAGGAAACAGTCATTAAGAATGAGCACTCATTTGCAGACATGTATGGAACCTTACATAAAAAAATGCCCAACGGAACCACTATCCCTTATGTCCCCACACATCAGTGAGTTGACACCATCCTACGCTACCATAGAGATCTAGGGCACACAAAAAGCTGCAACCTCTACAGATTCCTTAAACACAAAGCATGGTGGCCAACCCTGTACCAAGACGTTCAGGAAGTCTTAGACCAGTGCAAAGTATGTGAGAAATTTGCAAGAAGCAAAACCCCACCTAAGTCAGTACTACCTATCTGCACACAACTACCCTTCAAGGTGTGGGCCCTAGACATTGTGGTCCCCATGCCAGGGAAACATAACAAAAAAGTACATCATTGCCGCAATAGACTTTGCCACACAATGGCCAGTGGCACAAGCAGTAAAAACACATATAGGCAACAACGTGCAGCAATTCATAGGAAGAGAAATCATCAGCAAGTTTGGAAAGCCAGAACTCCTGATAACTGACAGAGGCAAAGAATTGACCTCTGAAGATGCCAATGTATACCTCACCAAGAATGGGTTCAAGCACACAGTGACAACACCTTATCATCCTCAGGCCAATGGACAGTATGGAACAGCTAAATGGCAGCCTTGTGCAAGCCTTAGCCAAGCTCACTGCCGGGAGACCTGAGAAATGGTACAAGCAGCTATTAACTTCATTGCTTGTATGCCGGACTTTTGTGAACATATCCACCTGGAAAAGCCCTTTCAAGTTAGTATATGGCACACAGCCCAATATCATCCAAGCATTCTCAGGACCCAAGCTGGAAATACCAAGCAAGGTTATACCCCACTCAGATCCCCAGGTCCTAGAGGCCAATAGCAATCAAACAGAAAGAGAAAACAAGCATCTAAAAAAGACATTTTTCCCAATCCAAAACAGACACAAGGTCAGCAACAAAGTTTGGGCTATGAACATCAACAAAAGCAAACTACAACCAGAGAAAGTAGGCCCAGTAATCATCTTAAAGGTAAACAAAAACAACACTTGCCTTGTGCAAGGACTTGGGAAACCTAAACAAGACAAGGTCCTCCACCATGATTGCCTGAGACCCTGTAAGGCAAGACAGAATCAGGGTGAGGCTGTCCTACCTGCCACAGAACAACAGTTAGTCCAATATGATGCCTGGGCTCCCAACAACCTCCCTGACAACCTGTCTCCAGAGGAGGCCAACCTTCAGTTGGGGGGTATCAAAATAGCAGGCTTGACCCACCAGCAAGGTTCTGAGTAAGAGGGTTTGTGACCTGCAATCTGATTATCCAGTCACTCAAAGCCAGACTAGGAAGTCAACTCAAATTTCCAAATCCAACAACATGAACAAATGATTATCCCTTATGTTGGATACCTTGTTTTGGCACTTGACTCATTACCAGAATCAAGCCACCCCCTTCCCCATCCAACTGTGTGATCTACACAATCATGTTCCTGTTATAAATGACTCACATTAACTATATAATCACTATCTCTCAATAAAGAATATTATCTAGTTTCTAAAAATTTCCCCTTGTAACTCTGCTAAAACAGCACAGTTACAACATATATAAATGTTTTAGGCAGCTCATTCTTTGTAGTAGTTATAGTATTTTTTATTTATATATCATTGAAACTTTAAATAATTTGGGAATAAGAAATATGTTTTTGGCAAATAGTGTAATTTACATAGTAAATTGAGAAATAGTTGCTCATATCTCATTTTTATCAATTGTGGTATGTTTTTATTGAGTTTTGGGCTTTCTGAAGTCATTTTAGTATGCAGTAGTTTTAAAACCTATGGCAACAAGAAAAAATAGTTCAGATTCAAACAAAATGAACTCAGATTTAAAAAAAATAGCTAATCTGTAAACAAAATTAGAACACAATGAGTTTATATTAATTTACAATAGATTTGGATTAATTTTAATTTAGTTTACAGATGCTTTGATTTTGTTTACAACTGAGTTCATTTCATTTAAATCTGAACTATTTTTGCTTGTTGCCATAGGGTTTAAAACTACTGTACTATAACATTATATGGTATTTTTATATTAAAAAATTTTGGTACTAAACTGCTGTTAGTTAAAAAAAATTAATTTTCAGGAGTCAATCATCCAAAAAATTAATTTCACACTTTACTTATTAGGTGGCTACCAGGGAGTCAATTTCACCCCAGTTGCATCTGTAGCACTGAAGAATTAGAGGAGAACTTTGCCCTCAGCCAGATGCTGATGCAAAAAATGCTCTAAGGAATCATTGATTAAAACTTCAACAGAGATCAAATAATTATAAAAGCAAAGAAAATATCCCATAAGATAAACATTTGGATGAATTGATTAACTCATACTATACAAGAGAAACATCATGAATCTTCATGACTCTCCAGCCATATTATTTATTTGCTCCCCATTAAATACCAAGATCATGCTGTGCATCAATTCTAGAATACTATAACCAACACCCAAAATCAGAATACAGATTCATTAGTATTCAATAATTGATATACACAATCAAGCTTGCCTATATTAAATTGTCAAAAAATGTGCACTCTTCTAGATCTCTTCAAAAGGATTATGTGAATAGCTAGCTGTTATCAAAAGGCAACAGCTCTGATTAATAAATTAGAAATAATTGCCATTGATCTTATTATGTCTCGTCCCTTGATTTAAACTAAAGCTATACTGAAGCCAAAAATGCAGCCCTGCATAAGTTTAGGGGAAGAGGCCTCCTGTGCTTCAAGAAATCCAAGTTTACATCAACTAGATTCAATCTCAATCTAGCTTACCAGCATTTCATCAGAGGCTCAATGCAGTGGGTTAGTTCTACCAAGCTCAGACACAATATCTGCATTTGATTCATGTTTCATGAAACAGTCAATGATTTCATAAAAATAACTGAATAGCTCCATGACCCCTGTTTATGTTAAGGGCAAAGGCATTTAAAAAATTTCAGCTGTCTGTGAATCTATGCAGATACCTTTGGGATATCAAATAAACTTGGGCAAGTGTTTTAAGCTCAGTTAAAAACCTGTCACATCCCTAAAGAATCATATTAGTACTCAAATTATCCTGACAATGTATAATGGGCCTTTTCTTTAGCCTTTAATATACCTTAGCACTGTAAATATAAGTACTATATCTAAAATAAAAAGATACATTTGGCATAAACTGATGCACCTCCTTCAGAAAGAGAAAAGTTGGGGCAGAGTAAAATAAAAAACACCTTGACCAAGGATTTTTTTGCACCTGGACTAACCCTAGCTCAGTAATTAGAGAGGATAAAAGTCTAAGAGGGGGACAGAAAAGGGTTTAAATTAGACAACTTTTAAATTTATAGAGATGGGTTGCTTTTATCATTTTGAGTAATCAAAGTTCCATACAATGTGATGTGTGGATCATTGGGTAAATTATGGATCAATGATGCTCTGGGTATTTTACTTTGGAAGCTTATCAATACTCAGATGAATTGATTTAGGCCCATATATGAAAAGATGAGTGGGTTCACTACTTGGCAGGTTATAAGGAAGTTACAGAAGACCTATAAAGAGGTTACTCTTGTGTGCCACCTGTTTATCATGAGATACAGTGCTAAATAGACTGACAGGGTAAATTTGAAAGCTTTTTGAAAGATGGTTACAAACCAATATCTCAAGGCCTAAAATATCTATATCAGTTAAATACAGAAATATGAGCAAAGTTTGTAAGAGTAACTAGATTAAATCCCCTAACAACTTGTAAAAAGAAAGGTGTGTCCTTAAGCAATGTATTAAGCCTAGGGAAATGGATTAGGATCTGATTTGAAGAATGGCAGAATGGTCTAAGAAATCACTTTCAAGGTCTGGATATTGGCTAGAATCAACAGCAGGGATGAATCTATCAAGGACTATAGATTGGGTATTGTTACACTTATTTCTCAACAAGGAAAACAAGAAGTCAAAGGCAATCTTGAGAAAGAGTAATTTACTTACTATTAAAGAAAAATTTAAGAGTAGAATAAGGAAAAGAAAAAAACAGGCCCCAAAGCCCAACAAGCGCTCTTTTGATGTGCAAGTCAAACAATCTAAGCATTATATTGAGAGTGATGACTCAAGGTTATTTAATCATTTGCTGAAATTGAGGTGAAATGTAAAGGGGGAAATATTTAGCTTCTTATTCTTTGAAAGTGTGATGCATGGAGATGACTTCAGAAGATCAGATCCTTGATTTGCAAAAGGGGTTTGGCAATTTAACTATTTGAGGTTAAGAAGAGACCAGAAGCAACAGAGAAAGCCAGAAGTGGTGATATTGGTTTGTGAAAACCAAAGACACAAACTGCCCAAAGTGGTTTGAAATAATAAGAAAATGCAGGCAAAAAGGGGTCACAAAACCCCTGAAAAATAAGTCTTAAGCTTGTAAACTGAATGCAAAATGAAGTGCAAGCAGAAAAAGTGGCACCTGAGGTAAGCCATTTGTTCTTAACTTAAACTAACTAGTTTAAATTTAGATCCAAAACCACATGCAGGGAAAGTTGGTGGATTTAAACTTCAATTTTGAAGTTCAAATATCAAAAAAAGTATGAAATGATTGAAACAAGGGAAGTTAAGGTAAGGAAATCAAAGGCCAATTTCCCAGCAGAAGAAAGAATAAGGCAATTAAAAGATGGCAAGATCTAGATTATCATTAATAAAAGGCAATTCTGACAGGAAGTCTTGGTTGCAAAAATTAAACATGAACTAGGATCTGATGAACAGAAGGATGTCATATTTAATAAAAAAAATACTGGCTACATTGCTATGTAATGTGTACACATCCTCCTTGATTGCTATCACTACATAAATTTTGCCATTATCAGATAAATATGTTTTACCATTTACAGTGTGATGGATTGAATATGATAATGCATCATAATTATCTAAGCTTAAACTCATTCTTGCTGTGTACAACAACTAGCTGATCATAATTAGCCATATATCAAGCTTGTTGTACTTTAAGAGTAGCTACTCATAAGCTCTGAATGCTTTAAGCTTATTATAACAAGGCAACAGACCTAGCTGAATAAAGGCACTTACTACACTTCCCCTGGACTCAAACCTAGTATATTATTTATCAACTATTAAGAGTTTCCATGAACTTATCTCTGATAGAACACAAGGAGATTTCTGAAACAGGACAAACAAATATGCCTTTTTGACATCACTTTTGGGAAATATTATCTATACCCAGTGTTGGTATCTTTGGCTGTTATCAAAGCTATCAAGATAGACTGACATTGGCTTTTGGCTATGTGAATAGCTTAGAGTAATCATATTTTATAGGGTTGAAGGATTTTTTCTGTGCTTGATTTGTTTGGCCAAGTGATAAATTTAAACTGAGTTGTTTGGAGGAAGCTGCATAGTGTGTGAACAAAGTTGAATAGTTCAGTTATGACAATGTCGCTTAGCGTTTTTAAATGATTATGCAAAGGAAAATCTGAAATATAAATGAGCATGTTAAATTAAGCAGACGGGGGATCAACAATGTCTACAACCAAGGGGGCAACGTCAAGAAACAAAGGCGTTGAATCAATTGTTTGATGAGAGGCTTGGCTCTTTGTCGTCAGAAGATCTGATAGATCTTGACAAGAACAACCTATCCGGAACTGCCCAATTCCAGATGGAAACATCTCAAAAACATACTGGGTTGAAGAATGGGGAGAAACCTTGATGAATCAGAAGGATACCATAAGTACATTACCTCGTCAAAGATTTCTTGATTTCGACCGAGGACCAGCAGAGGCACAGCAGGAGTGAGAGAGGATTCCAAGGAAGTAAGCATGACATCAAAGTGACCATTGTGATAGTCCAAGTACGGCTGGATGCGGATGCATGGGGTGATGGGCATGGCACGATTGTTTTTCAAAACAACCAGCAATCGCACCAACTTTCCTAAATTGCAACGGTAGTGGAATGGGTTGACTAGAGTTGCACCAGAGCCTTCATTTGTTTCCAAAGATGTATGGAGCCAAACTTCTTCCAACTGAATGATGGGCCGAATCGTGTCCGTAATGTTCACCCAATCGAGTAGGAATTCACCAACTCTGCCATCTTGCATTTGCCAAGTGATGTTTAGCTCCTTGACAAGCTGCTGCTTGATAGATTGTTCCTGTGCACCTTTTTCCAAGGCCTCACGATCGACAATAAGCCTCCTAAAGGGGATGAAGATTCTACTCCTTAGTCAGAGTAAGAGAACAGTGTACCTTTTAGACTCAAGAGGGGCAACCGTCTCCGTCAGAGAATGACGGCATCCTTTTGCTGATTTATCTAATTCTAAATTGCATATCAATTGGATAGATGAGGTCGTGGGATTTTTAAGACTCATTGCTAAGAGACAGAACTGGCGCTGGATGTCGTTTGGACTCATGCCTGCTTCTTTGAGAGCCTGGACCATATGGCTTGGAATAAATGCCATGGAACCATTTATGACGTCAAAATCTATGGCGTGGATGGTAGGTGAAATACTAAGATTGACATGATAAAACTTCTTCCGGCAATATGCATTACTGCGTTCTCCATCTAGTAGGTGGGCATAGTTGATGATGACAATACCTTGGCCACTGACTTTGTTAGCTTTTTAAAAAGAAATACCTAGTCGACCTTCCAGTGGCTTCAAACGTCAGCGTACACTCGCCTTTAGACGGAATACTGAGCTGAGGGGAATGGTTTTTCCATGTAAGCAGCTCAGGAACACATTTGCCTAGCTTCCCTTGAAACTCCACCTCAACCAGATTGGCGTCGACTGGACCTTCATTGGTCAGGGTAAGGGTGAAAGCGGCTCTGGCTTGTTAAAACGCAGTCAGAAGCATTACCTTTCTCCTTCAAAGAGCATCAGCGAAGGCTGCGCAAGGGAGGCGCGGGAGATCTTGAGGAAAGGCTGCGGGTGTAGTATTTCTGAAGGAATAAGCCAATTGAGGAAAGAGTACCTTTGGCGAGAGCACAGGTCGGCCACTTGAATTCCTGCTGGACACAGCCCAGTATACGCATCTTAAGGCCTACTAGTTGTATTGAGCCTCTGGCCAGGGGAGTTAAGCTTGCATGCCAAGCAATGCATCGTTTGGGAGGCAAAGTACATGCGCCATTTTTTTTGGCTGACGGCAACTCCTTCAACCCTTCTTGTTAATGAAAGTCTAGGCTGAGCTTACAATAGCTGCATCTCATCCAATTCTAAAGGAAAGCGAAATGGATTGGTGAGTAGAATTTCCATCTCAAAAGACTCATCTACAACTAGGATTTCCTAAAGGGTCAGTAATACAGCTTAAGCCTTACAAGTTTTTTTGCAAAGTCATCCTTCTTGAAGCTGAAGACTAGTGGCGCAGGCTGGGCGCCGTTGTTCGTAGTCGTTTCCAAAGGATACATGTCCAACGAAGGGTCGATTCTGAATGTTAAAGGCTAATAAATGGTTTACTTGAGCCCTCCAAAGGAAACTAGGCTGGGCAATGTAGTTGAAATGTCTAAATGAGAAAACTGTAGTGCATGACCCTGAACCAAATATAGAAGAGTCCGGCCATTCTCCTCTTGCTCCGACTTGGTCAGGTAGGGATATAAATGCAAGAGCATGTGGAAGATGTATTTGCCCATTGAAGAGAAGTCTACAGGATTAGGATTGATGTCTTTAAATACCTGAAATTGCCTCGGATAATTTAATGCATTCTTTATATACGTTTTTCTGGAGGGTGACCCATCCTTGGTGCTTGGGATAGACTGCGGCATACTTCAGCTCTTTAAACTCGGGATACGCTGGTGGGCCAAGTTGCGTATCAATCCAGTATCCTTGACATACTCTATTTAAACACACTCTGACTGTATCTTCGCTGACAGTCAGAACTGGTTGGGATGGATTCTGTGTGAGTTTAGGGAGCAGCAGCAAAGCTGATTGTCGAAGAAAGAATGCCTGTTTACGATTGTAGCCCAGGATTTCAAAGATGGCGGCCATTGCAGAAAAAATACCAACCTTTCATGTAAGCGTGGCCTCAAATGGCATTACCTTTTCAGAGACGGTCAAATGATTATCAGCGGGTTTCCAGGCTCGCATGGCCCAAGAAGAAATGTACGATCGGCTTAGCTTATGCTTATTTCGCAGGAGCTTAAGGTTTTCGGAATCTTCGCTGCTCTCGAAATCATCACCAATGCAAGCATCGATTGCTGGTTTTGAAGTCCCCAGCTTCCAAACTACAGTTAACAGCTTGGCAACTTTAAGGTAGCATTCGGCCTGAAGCAAGGGATGGGATATTGTTTCATATATTTTAACCATGTCTTTGAGGTAGGTATCTGAGATGGTGACAAGAAGCTCGTCTGGAACTCCCTTATAGGAAAATGCTGCCTAAACTGTGTAAGAGAAGCGTAAGTCTAGTCCTAACCAGATCTTCGTTGATGGAAGAAATCAAAAGCATAGTGCAGTAGTAGCCTTCTAAGCTGGAGACATGAAATAGATTGTCTATGTTGGTTCGTGTTTGATCTATCGCTTTCATATATCTAAAGCTATGAGCTAGGAATCTCAGAAACTATACGTTTTAGCTGCTTCAGGAAACCTCCCTGCCATCAAGTACAAGTCTGCTATGATCTTGAATTGTCGTCCTTGGAACAGTTTTTTGTTTTTTTGGTCGGAGCCAAGCCCAACTGAGTTGGCCAATCCATAAACTCTTGCTGAAAAATCTATTTGGCTTGATGCATTCTTTGTGTGTCTTCTTGCTGGAATGGTGCTGCTTTTTTGGGAATTGAGGCTCCAGCTCGATGTGAAGTTACTACTTTCTTTAGCCAGGACCAACTCCGCCTATTCAATAAAATCTTATAAGTCTACGTTCATCAAGTTTAAAACCTCATCACAACAAAACAAAACAAGCTGGCTAATAAACTCAATCATCGAGATCTGAATATAGAAACCCATATCTGCCCTTTCAGGAACCATGGTTACACCTTCAATATTGACTCCTTCATTTGCCCTAAATCCGAAGCATCGCTGGCTTATACAGCTCGGAAACTATTCCTCGGATTTAAACAGGAACCTCGGAGCTATATACCTTTCTCTTATCAGCAGAAAAATTCTTCATGACACCTTTCGAGATCCTCGCACTGCTCACAATCCATCACCCCCAAAACCTAAACCAAGCGATCAAAAAATACTCGAAATAATGTTCAAACCCCCAAAGTCCGCCGGAAATATTGGAACTCCTCTAGCTCGGCGCGAGATTCGCGAGACTCGGTCACGAAGTTGATGTGGATGCGGCCTGACCGATACAGAAGCTTTTCCAGCCGAGACTTATGCGGGTTGTTGCTTTTCAGCAGCTGCTCGGCTTCCAGGATGGAATACTCGGAGATCAGACTAAGGTACTTGTAAAAATCCCGCCGAGTGATCTGCCCAACCGGTATCACCCGAACCCGGATCTTGCACGGATCGGAGATGCTCGCGGTAGACCGCCGTAACTTGCCCCCACGATCAGACATCGAATGTCAGTACTATACAGGCCGTGAATGGATTTTCTAAACAACAACCTGCCCAGAGTGTTGAGGTGCAATAGAGCCTTCTTGCTGATGACTGCAATTCAAATAAGCCACTCAATTTATTCGAGCTGCTGGTGGCAAGATTTGAAACTTATGGCATACCAATCCAAGGAATACGATCCTGAGACATGTTCAACTTGAGAGCATGAGGGCTAGGGCTCCACGATTTGCTGCACCAAAGTTAAATTCTAAACTAAGTTTGCCATTTTCGATTGACGTGATTAAATAAAATCATTGAGCTTTGATGGGGAGCGAGACTATTTGGCTGGAAGCAGTGGAGTATAAAAGGAAGCATATCCATCTCTTTGATTTGATGCAAGGTCAGGCAGCACCAGGGTTGCGGTGGACGATTTCCGAGCACAATCTGGCTTGCCATCTGTTGGATGATAAATCAGATTCAAACCAATTTTTTATTTTCCATAAGGCTAGCAAGTCTGGCTTCTCTTTGAAAAGTCTGGGTGGAGATGATACCATATAGGGCTGTGGTGATCTTCTCCAATGGCTACTATAAAATAAAACAGCCACCTAGACCAAATCTGGCCTGGGTTTTGATAAAATTGGGCAGGCTGTGATTTTAGAGACCAGGGCCTCACTTTTGCCAATGGTGGAGGATCTGTTTTGGATCTTGTTATATGCATCAATAGGTTGAATGGGTCCTATTAGACTTTATCTTTTCAGAAAATAAATATAATTTCAAATTAAAGATTGTTTAAATTTTTATTAGAATATATACGCTATTTATTGACAATACCAATTGTCACATCCCCTTGCTTTCACCCTTGGATTCCACACCAGATGTCAAACAAGTGGCACTAAATTCCAGAGAAAAATATCCTTTCCCACCTGGATTCTTCAAGTTAGGAGAGTTCATAGTTCTGGAAAGGATCTGATTCAGCCACCTAAATCAAGAGAAAAGTTTTAATATGTAAGAACAAAACACTAGGCTCATGAAGCATAGTTTTCATCCTGGAGGGAGTACCACCAGGATGCCAACCAGAGAAGTGCTGGAATAACCTATCTGAGAGGGGTGACCAAATGAAAAAGGGCTCATAAAGTATGAGAAGCAATCATGTAAAACAGAAAAGTGTCCCAGTTTCAGTCATAGAGAGTGCCTAATAGCGGCTGGGAATTCTTTTGCTTTATGATGACTAGATGCAGGAAAAAGAGATATACTATTACTGAGAGCATTAATATAGCTAAGTTTGGAAAGCTTGGTTGGTTGAAAGACTGGGTCCAACCAGAGAAAAGTATGAGCAAGGTGCACTTGATCTTGGGGAGAGCTTACTGTAGATTCAGAACCTGAACGCAAAAATGCGGGATTGTCAAATCCTTGGTCCAAATTTCAAATCACTTTTGCGGGATAGCCTTTTTTTAATTAAATTGAATTCTTTGTATTTTTATTTGGATCTTTTAAAAATGCAAGAACTCATAGACACTTTACAAATTTCAAGCTGAACTGCAAATTTCCAATGGACAAAATGAATCAACTCAAATCAGATTTGAAGTGTTCAAATCCATTAACCAATTTCATTAAGTTTACTATGTTTTTTGAAATTGCAGGATTGTCAAATCCAAGAACTGGATTTCAAATCACTTTTCAATGCCACTGTCACGGCCCATATCAGAGTCCGGCTGGACTCCCACAGGGGAGGCAGGCCGGGCCTGAAAGGCCATGTACACAATAGGCGCTATGTAAACCAGGTAGTTTAGAGCAGTGGCTAGGGGGCGCCAACTCCCAGTATGGGGCACAACTTGGTCGGCCAGCCCCAATACTGTGATATAGACAAACCCCAGCTTGCTAAAGTCCTGGGTGGGAGGTGCGTTGGGGAGAGGAGGGGCAGTTGGAATATCCTTCATTGCTGGTGGCAGGTCCAGGTGATGGGATGGAAATACTCCAGGTTAAGGGCGCAGGCAGTTTGGCAAGGACAACAGGAGTATGGCCGGGAGGATATGGGTATGCAAGTTTGTATTGAGTAGTGGATTCACAAATGGATGCAAAGAGAATAATTAAATTTGAGCAAAAATAGACAATTCCTGTAATAAAATAATAATTTCTAGGCATAAACTCGCTTCATTAAGATGTCAATAGTGAGGAGGGCTTCTCTCTCTCACTACTTATACTTACTGAAGGTTCTATGGCCTTTTGTGCCACCAGAGAACTGATGGCATCATTTAGAGTTGGATTTACAATTTTACCCAGAATTTGCGTGCTTGGCCAAGAGGATGAGATCTCATTGGCTGCTATAACATGAACCTTTTGAATTTTGCAGCATGGCAAGTTGCTACAGTTATTTTTAGCTCCCACAATGAATTGATTGTCTGATTGCGCAATCAAACAATTGCGCTCCCAATGTGCCATTTCCTGATAGATAGGTGGCCCAAATTTGATAACAAGCTCAATGCCAGGGATTTGAGGCTCGTGTGCCTCTCAAATCCCAGGCCATTTGCTAGTCAAAAGGGGGGTATTTTGCCCTGGAAAGTGCTTTGTGGGGGTTTCCACACTGCATGTTTACTCAACTCTAAGGAGGCCAGCTGACTGTCCAGGGCAATCTGGGCCCTGACATCATCCCCTACCATAGTTGAGCTTGCAGAGCACAACTCTTTACTCTGAGACTTTTATTCCTTTAGTAGGATGGTGGCATTCTCCAGGTTGGATTCAGGTTCCCAAGTATTCTCTTCATGGGGGTATCCTTTTTATTTGACCAGGAAGTGAGGTTTTTGGTATCAGAGTTTGTGTCCCAGGATGGCTTCAGCCTTGTGTTCTGTGAAGCTTCCTTTTTGATAGGTGGAGGAGCTGTTCTCACTATCTGGTGCAAGAGAGAAGGTTCTTTCTTTTTTGATAACAGGGAGCGGTGGAATACATCATGAATCTTCCATCTGGGGGGCAGTTCTAGTTGGTATGCTATGGTACCAATGTGTTGTAAGACTTTGTAAGGACCTGTTTGTCAGGGGCTCAAGCTAGCGCAAGGGGCAGTGGTCTTGATGTTCTTAGCGCTGAGATACACAAGGTCTCCTACTTCAATTGGGGGGCCAGGGCTTTGTTTCTTGTTGGCAAAATCCTTGTATACTTGTACTGCTCTTCTCAGGTTCTTGGCACATTCTTCTTGGCACATGTGGATGTTGCTAACCCAGTCTCGTCCTTCAGGGTTGCTGGCTTCCTCTGTGGGGGGGGCATCCCATGTGGTGCTGAATCTGTAGTTGGCTTTAAAGGGGGACATACCAGTGGAACTGTGGTCTTGGTTGTTGTACGCAAACTGAGCCATTGGTAAGTGGGTTACCCAATTGTTCTGTTCCGAGTTAACGTAGCATTGTAAGTACTGTTCAAGGACCTGGTTCACTCTCTCAGTCTTTCTGTTGCTCTTGGGGTGGTATGCAGTAGACAACAATCTTTTTATTCCCAAGTCCTTTAGGATTTGGACCCACAACTTAGAGGTAAATTGTGGGCTTCTGTCTGAGACCACTTCTCGTGGGAGTCCATGGTTCATGAATACTTGGTTACAGAATAGAGTGGCGGTTTCCTTTGCAGTTATTTTGGTTGTTGTTGGAATGAAGTGAGCCATCTTGGTGAAGCAATTGACAATTACAAGGATGGTGTTGGATCCTTTTGAATTGGGTAGGTCCACAATGTAGTCC
>QTSX02000885.1:60625-180826 GCA_014839935.2 Entomophthora muscae
AGGAGTAGCTTCCTTGAGTAGTAAGCTATAGGGTGCAACTTACTATCATGCCCCTCCTGAAGTAACACCCCCCCCAATGCAAAGTCAGAGGCGTCTGTTTCCACAATGAAGGGCTTATTGTAAACCAGCATTGCCAAGACAGGGGCAGAAACAAAGGCATTCTTTAGCGACTCAAAGGCTGACTTGGTGGTATCATCCCACACAAAAGGGTGTTTCTCAGAGGTGAGGCAGGTCAAGGGCAAGCAGATTGAAGAAAAATTTTGGACAAATTCCCAGTAGAAGTTTGCCAGGCCCAGGAAACTTCTGACCTCCTTGCAGTTCTTAGGTTCAGGCCATGATGTCACAGCCTCTATTTTATCAGGCGTCATTGTGAAACCTCCTTTCAGTACATTGTACCCCAGGAACTCTACTTCTTCTTGGAAAAACTCACATTTCTGGAGCTTAAAAAAGAGTCTGTGTTCCTTGAAGCGTTGTAGGACAGCTTGAAGGTGTTCAACATGTTCCTCAGGTGTGCAACTGTAAATGAGGATGTCATCTAAGTAGGCTACGCAACACTGGTCCTTGAGTCTTCCCAAGAACACATCCACTATAGTTTGAAAAGTACTGGGCGCGTTGCACAGCCCAAACAGCATAACCAAGTATTCAAAAAGACCTTGCCTAGTCTTGAAGGCGGTCTTCCATTTGTTGCCAGGCCTGATCTGGATCTGGTTAAAGGCATCCCTCAAATCAACCTTTGAGAAAACATTGGCTCTGGAAAGCTGGTCTGAGAGGTCTTTGGCATTGGGTACAGGGTATCTGTTCTTCACTGTGATGCTGTTTAGGTCCTGGTAATTGACACAAGGACGTAAGTTGCCACCCTTCTTTTTAACAAACAATAGAGAGGATGAACAAGGAGATTTGGAGACACGCATATATCCCTTCTTCAGCATCTTGTCCAAGTAATCTCTTAAGGATGCTTGTTCCTTCATGTTACAACTATAGATGGGTCCATGCTTAGGTTGGGTTCTGGGGAGGAGGTCAATGCGTGGTCAAGCTGGCTATGTTTTGGCAAGGCGGTGGCTTCTTCTTTGGAGAAGACAGACTCCCAAGGCTTCAAAAATTTTGGGATCTTGGCCTTACAGGGTTCCATGATGATGTTGTTTAACTCAGGGGTCTGCTGGGGGTTCAGGCAGGGGACCTCTAAGGTTTTGCTCTCATGAGTGACAGTCACTAGATGGTTCTTATAGTCCAAGTTCAATTGGTGGTCAACCCACCATTCAAAATCTATCACTACAGGTTTGGGAAGCTTCTCCATGATGTGGAATCTGGTGGGCAGCAATCTCTTGTTTAACTTCAGGGAGACAAACTTTTCACATTTGTGGGACAGATCTGTTGTCTTATTACCCAAGGTTACCAGTTAGGAATTTCTCTGGATTGGTACACTAAGTTTCTCAGCTAGGCTACGTTCCATGTAGTTGAGGGTTGCCCCACTGTCTAGGAGAGCTACAGTGTTCACCTCATGGTCATTATAACATAATGTAGTGTCAATGATAGGATAAGATTTTGAAGCATTATTTATTGCTGAGATGGTTGCTCCTTGGGTTCCATTGGAGCAGCTAGTGCAGTCCTTGGATAAATGGCCACTCTGGTGGCAATAGAAGCATAGTCCACTTCTGACGTGGCGTTGATATTCTTCAGGGGTCATGTTCAAGCGGGGCCTACTCATACCAGGGGTTTGATTGTTCTGGGGTTGGCCAGTGTGATACCCTTGTGATTTGGCTGAAGTCCATGCCTCTGGCAATCACCAGGAGCTTGTCTTTGGGAAGGTCACATTGGTGGTGTCTCATTAGGCTGGCATGGTGTGGGTTCAGACTGTTTCTGAAATGCAAGCCTGATATTTCCTCAGGAATCTCGGCTGCATTTTCCAGGCATAGGAATAATTGTATATAGGTCTCCAGGTTGTCTCTTCCCTGGGTCAGGCGGATGAGCCCCATGTAGGCTTGGGTCTTGGCCCCAGCAGGGGTAGTTGCAGAGTTCATTCTCTACAGGAACTGATTGTAGGAAAGTATGAGGTCTGGGTCTTCCTCAAGGCAGGTCAAGAAGGTTTGTCTGGCATCATCCTTTAGTTGGGCGGCCACTATCATAACCTTCTGGGTGTTGTCTCTGAAGCTCTTGGGGTGGGCTCAGAACAAGGCTTTTATCATGATCATTCCTTTTCTGAAACCAGCTAAGTCCAATTTTGGCAGGTCAGGAAAGGTTGTGGGGGCAGCAGTATTCTGGTTTGAGGTGGAGAGGGTCGCAGTCTGGATCTGGGATGGCTTGGCAATAATTTCTTCTTAGCATTTGTTTGTTTCTTGTTTCTTGGTCAAATACTGTTTTAGGTAGTAAGCTGAGGTCATAAATAAAAGCATACTATAAATTTAGACCCTGAACGTAAAAATGAGGGATTGTCAAATCCTTGGTCCAAATTTTGAATCACTTTTGCGGGATGGCCTTTTTTTAATTAAATTGAATTCTTTGTATTTTTATTTGAATATTTGAAAATGCGGGAACTCATAGACACTTTGCAAAGTTCAAGTCAAACTGCATATTTTCAATGGACAAAATGAATTAACTGGAATCATATTTGAAGCATTTAAATCCATCAGCCATTTTCATTAAGTTTACTATGTTTTTTGAAATTGCGGGATTGTCAAATCCAAGAACCAAATTTCAAATCACTTTTGAATGCCACTAGTAAACTCAGATATTAATTGCAGAAACTGGAATCCAAATTTAATGTACACTAAGCACACTAGGAAACACTAACCCAAATAAAGAAGCTCCACCACAACTAAAATCAAATGAAAAATCCAATCTCAATAACCATAATTAGACATAAAAAGTTATTAAACGTTAAAATCATCCAAACCCGGAAAGTATACAATATTATTCACTTCAAATCACGGATATAGAAACTCTGCTACTATTCAAGGCTAAATCAAGAGAAAACAACTACCAACAGCTAAATCAATAACTCCAAATAAATACATATTTAATCTAATATATATATTTTTATTTTATTTTTATGGACCGTCAATTGCATTTCCAACCCGCTCCTGCACCAGCCTGCGGGGCAGCCTGTCCACAAGGGCGTCCCAGAGGGTCCAAGAAAAGACCCAGAACCCAGATTGAGGGGAGTCATGCCAATACACAGGCCTCCCAAGGTGTCAGCGCCAGCCAACCACCTCCTGCATCCCAAGCCAGAACTACCAGCTTGAATCCCAGGCAGAAGTCACTTTCAAGGCCTGCTACCAAAGTCTCCTACACCAGGGTCACCAGGAACACTGAGGTTACTTACACCTTCACCTTTTACCCAGTTGTCACCTGGCCCTGCACTCTTGACCCAAGAGTTGCTACTTCCTGCACCTGCGTCTTTGACACCACCTACAAGCAATTGGCCACCACCAAGGAACCATCTGCGCCTGTTGTGTATTCAACCATTGATGGCGCCACTGCAAGCAAGCGTGATCCCACTTTCTACACAAAGGTCCCTGTCCCCTGTGTTGAGCCTGGTAACCAGGATGCTGTGGTACCTGCCAAGGGCCGGTGTCAGTTGACGGATAGTGAGCATGAAGCTCTCCTCAACTGCTTGAATGGGGGATTGGCGGTTTGGGATATTGCATCCCAATTTGGTGTCATGGCCAGATACATTGCCAACATCAACACCAAGTATGGCAACACCGGGAAATTGCCAAATCCACCAAGGCTAAGCGGCAGCCCAAACTCCTTCAGCCCTGTCATATTGATGCAATCAAGCAGTAGGTAGCCAAGGATTGCCACCTGGACACACTTGCTGCCCAATCAATGCTTGCCACAGAGTTCAGGCTTTCTGTTTCTAAAACCCTTGTTTACAAAGAAATGGTTTATTTGGGCTTCTCATGGAAGGTGCTCAGAGTTTCTCCATACAATAGGAACAGTGAAAAGACCATTGAGGATTGACGCATTTATGCCAAGACATATCTGGCACTAAAGGAGACTGGGAATGTCCAGTTCTTCTATATCAATGAATTGCTGCTTTCCTCCTCACTCAGGTATAGGCATGGGTGGGTTGAGAAGGGGTCCAAGGATGGCATAGCCCATAGTGCAGCTGTCCGTTCCCAGACCTATTCCATGGTTGCACTTCTTGGTCCTCACAGGTTGGACCAGTATCAGATGATTAAAGGCTCCCATAACAGCAGGACCTTTCTCAATTTTCTCTGAGCTGTCAAGGAGTACCTTCAGATAAATTACAGCGGCACAACCAACATTGTTGTGCTTGATAATGTCAGGCTCCACAAAGTGGATCTGGTTGTGTCAAAATCCCCCCCATTGACAAAAACAGCCACACCTCCAGCCACTGACGTACCAATTGTCCAATGAGACTTCTCTTCCTCCTGTCATATTCCCCATTCCTGAATCCAATCAAGGAGGTGTTTGGTTGGATCAAGAATAAGGTGAAACAAGGCCTTTCTCAGGAAACTGAGGATCTATTCAATATTCTCAAGATCAGCCAATTTGCAATGCCACCCAATGTGGTGGCGGCTTTCTATGAGCACTCAGAATCCTTCCTCCCAAAAGCCCTGGCCTCCAAGCCAATCAGATAAATGGGCGCTACAGGTTTTATTTAGTTTTAATTTTGTTTAGTTTGTTTTTATTAGGACTCAATGATTATTATTTATATATAATAATTTACCGTTTGAATGTATTATAGACACATAAGAATACATAGAAAAGGTAAGTAAAATTAATTATACTAGGTATGAGGACAAATATTTTTATTCTAATGCACTAAATATTATATTGACTGTTGCACTTACAAATAAATAAATTTAAAAAAAGATAGAAATAAATTAGTTTATTTAAATAATTGTGACTCATTGATGGTACTTTGGCTTTTTTAAGCCACAAATTGGACCTTGCATATCATCATCTGATCCGTGTTATTTCAGTGCCACTATAACCACACAACACAACCACCAATGATTTTCATGTATTGCTTACTAATTAGTACTTAGGATGCAGGTCAAGTATATTGAATATGTTTACCAAATCACATTACAAGGGAAAGGTAATTCAAGTTCTAAACAATCATTTGTTTAGAACAATAGTGGAGCAGGCCGCATGATGTGGATAAATTCAATTCTTGATGTTTATCTATGTGATAAATAAACCCGTACTTGACAAGCTAATAAATAAAAACATTTTTAACTTATTTTTAATATTTAATGTGGCCACAACTTTAACTAATATCTTGTATATATTTAGATATATTAATATTATAATTTACATACTAAAATTTAAAATAAAAATTAAAAAATTAAAAGTAAAATTATAATTATAAATTGTAAAAGTTAAATATTAAAGTTTAAGTATTTGAAATTTAACTATTTTTATTAAATTGTGATTTATTCAATATCAAAATATTTGATATTTAAAAATTTTAATATTGTAATATGTATTATTAAAAATTTAATAGTAACTTTTAGATACTAAATTTTTTAATATTTAAATATGTAATATTAAAATTTTTATAGTAAAATTTTAATAGTACATATTTCAGTATTAAAAAATTTAGTATTAAAATATAAAAAGGAAAAAAATTAATTTGCAAGGGGAAAATATTTATTGGGGGATGCTAACTGTAAAGGGATGTGGTTATTCCGGGGAATTATACCCTGAAATTAAATTTTTGGCTAATGCATCTAATTGGATCCATGTACTCTTCTGTACATGGTGGACAACCCTGGATGTGATTGCTAGAGGGGTGGCGCCCTGTACCCCGGTGGTTGCTGATCGTTTGATAAAAGGCAGATGGGTGAGCAAATGAATCACAGAGGACGTGCTCGACTGTCCTGTATCCCTGTGGTGTCTTCTGGCGGTTGAGGGCTACATGGCAAATATCCATTTGAATAGGTACATCCTCCAACTTTTTGACGTTGGTTTTTAATATGCAGTGGAGAAGGATTCCCAGGTATACCGCAACATGAATTCTTTGCAAGGTATAATTTTCTAAGAACATGCATAATTTTTTGAATGTTTGTACTAACCTATTAATATAGGGCATTTGGTTGAACTTGAAGAGGGTTCCAGAGGGTGCCTGACTTGAATCAGCTCCCCAGGCCTTGGCAAACAATATTAATAAAGGTTTAAAATTATTCACAAGGACACATCCCCAAATTTATTTGACAGTGCCTTAAATACTTCATTATAAATTGCAGATTTAAAATATTATTTCCTATTTGAAAGTCTGTTTTTATTAAATTATTTTCATATTTGTTGATGTTTGTGAAGGGGAATCATTGAATGCTTTTGTATATGTATTCATCCAAGTTAGTTTGATATCCCTGCAAATTTCATTCATTTCTTTGAAGTTGATACTTGATCCTATTTCATATGCTTCCCTCAACCACGGCAAGCACCCCGCAGGTGGTAAATATTCCCTATCTTGAGCTTCAATATTAAAAAAATTATTCATATTCTGTTGAATTATTTTATTTATTTGGTTTTTATTTATTTGTTTTACAGGGGCCACCAGTGACTGATAACCCCCGTAAAACCAACTTGGCGTATAAGCCATCACTTCTGCAACCTCATCCCCATTCCTGGTGATGACTAAAATAAATATAAGTAAAACATAAAAGTCTTACTAATTGTTTCCCCTGTGGCCCCCTCAGCCACAAGCACCACTTTGGCACACTTTATGAGCGTTATATGCTCTTCATTAATTTTTCTAGGCTTAATTTTTCTTATATTTCTTGCAACTTGTGTTTCTTCTTGGTTTTCAGTTGATTAAGCTTCTGTATTTCTTGAAGCGCTTCTGCTTCTTGCTTGTGTTTCATTTTCATCTGTTTCCATTTGGTCAGTTTCCTCTTCATTGGTGTTGGTTTCCTTTTGAATTTCTGTTCCTTCATTTAGTTTGATCTTATTGTTTTCTTTAGCCCCCTGCCAGAACTCCCACAAATTGTAGGCCGCATTGTTGAACTTCAGACTTGATAAAATTGTTCCCTGTAGATTAAGTAATGCTTCTTTGTTCTTTTCATCTATAATATTTCCCAATTTATCCAGAGCATCTTCTTTTGACTGGATTAGTGGCTGGCCCTTGTTACCCAGCTTTCCTGTCACTATTTCCCTGATATTTCTTTCTATTTCAACAACCTTTTGCAGGTGTGCTTCTAATTCATTGATCAAGTTATAGATTGTTGACATATTGTTTGAATTTCATCAAAAAACTGGCTTTTATAGTACTATCTTCAACACATACATATTTTTTCATCATTATTAATAAATTAATGACAATAAAACGTAAATATTGCATTAAAATATTGCAATTAGACGTCAACTATTGATATTTTGAAATTATATGCATAACTCAATGTATTTTGCTTAATAAATATCACTATAAACTAGGCCTTTTTCATTATAATTTAATTAAATAGACTGTGTTTATATTAGAGAGCCATTAACGCTTAGTACAAATATTGATGCATAGTGAATTTTACAGCCTGTATATTTACTTATTGGTAATAATTCTGTAAACTTTTCAGTTAGATTTTTGTAAGGTAATAATAATGTAATGGATTAATAAATTACTGTTTATTGTCATTAATTGGCTGATTTTCTTTGCTATGGCAATTGTGCATTTTCTGATATTTACGCACTAGTATCCAATTGGTTGGTTTCACATCTAATCACACAGGCAATAGGATGTGAAGACAACTAATTGGGTACTAGCGCGTAAATATCAGAAAATGCACAATTGCCACAGCAAAGAAAATCAACCAATTAATGACAATAAACAGTAATCTATTAACACATTACATTATTATTACTCACAAAATCTGACTGAAAAGTTTACAGAATTAGTACCAATAGGTAAATATACAGGCTGTAAAATGCACTATGTATCAATATTTGTACTAAGTGTTAATGGCTCTCTAATATAAACACAGTCTATTTAATTAAATTATAATGAAAAAGGCCTAGTTTATAGTGAAATTTATTAAACAAAATGCATTGAGTTATGCACATAATATCAAAATATCAAGAGTTGACGTCTAATTGCAATATTCTAATCCAATATTTACGTTTATTGTCTTTAATTTATTAATGATGATGAAAAATATATATGCTCATAATTTTAAGCTATTTGTAAAATGTACAATATTGTATTGATGATGGGAAATGTTGATAATGTAAAAAGAAATTATTATTAATTAGGAATTGAAAGAGAGATATCAATTTTAATAAGTTGTCACAAAGAAAAGATTTATTTACTAATCAAAGGACAGGAAGGGGAGGGAATGGATGGAATGAACATTGCCTTCATCTGCGCCTGTGAAAGAGGCGGCATCAGAGATAGTTGGGAGGGAATGGGTGGTGGTTTGGGAGTCAGGGTTGGAAGGCAGGTGGCTTGATGGGGGGTTGGGGAGGTAGGGTTTGTTGACTGGGAAGAGGCAGCAAGAGCTGATTGCTTCAATTGCTCAAATTCTTCTTCTGTCACATATACTGGCTTGACAAAACAGATGGACTGGCGTGGGGGGAGACAGGGGTCCTTTTTGGACTTATAACTATCACTTACATAGAAGACAATGAGATCAAATAAGTCCTGGACAGACACAGAAAGGGAAAGCTCATACTCCTTATCAAGTTGGGTGCAGAGTTTGTTGTAGGTGGCAGGCTTTAAGCGCCTGAGGGCAGAACCAAAATTGTAGAGCCATACATCTGCAAGATGCATGTTGGCGTATTTGATGGGGTAAGACCAGCAGGTATGCCCCACAGCCCTGATTTCTTGGGTAGCCCATTCCTGCTGCTCCATCTCTGCACTCAGTACAACTGTGTGCACGGTGTTTTGTGTGGCTCACTCCTCCAGCATGGCCTTGAGCTCCGTCTGGTAGGCATACCCATCTGCGGTGTTTGATATTACCAAGTAATAATTGACAACTAATGGGGAAACTGCCAATAAAACCCCAACAAACCAATACTTTATTGGACCGCACTTGTACACATCAGACTGGATATGATTCTCTCCAAAATCTTGGATACTTGCAGATATCTTAGTATATGACAGGAAGATTACATCATTACAGGCCCTTGTTGCCCTTCCTTTGATAAAATTAATATTAGTTGAATTGTAGGGGTCAGTTTCCACCAAAATGGGGCCACTGAGAACTTGATTGGACAAGATTCTAGCAGCAACCACAACTCTGTGCATCCATGAATTCACCTTTCTTTTGTTGGTAAAGATGCCGCAGAGTCCCAACTGGAGACGTACCTGGACCAGGGGCATCCACAGGTCACGTTCCATAATGGCCATCATAAGGGGATGGGATGTGTCACCTTTGGTCAAAGTAAGGACACCAGTTGAGGTCTTCTTGGTAGGGGGCCACAGTTGGCGTGATCTTGCAGGGTTGCAGCCACAGTGGACTTTGCAAAACCCATTGTGGCCGCAATTTCCCCAAGGGACATAAGCTTCCCTTGCTTTTCAACCATTTCAAGAACAATCTCTGGAGTGATTAGTTTTCTTCTGCATCTTGCAAGCTGATTGGCTGGGGGAGGGATGTGTCCATCTTGTGAACTGGTCAATGCCATCTGATTGGCTGTTTTGGGGTTCTGGGCTCTCTGGGTGACCCCATGGCTAAAATGGCTGGTTCTGGATGCCATTGCTGATAAGGGATTTGGGTTGGCAGCTGGCTGTGCATTGTGGGCAAACAGGGCCATGCTGGAAGTTGCAGGAGAAAGAACAGACTCCTGGGTGGGGCTTGCAGAGGGGCCTGCGGGTTGGGAGTGGCCATAGACAGAGGCTTCACTGTTAAGAGACCCAGTGTATGTCAGGGAAACAACCCTGATTGGCCGGCTTGCTAGTGTTTGGGAACTGGCGGGTTGCAGACTGGGCGGGCAGAGCCCACAAAAGGATTGGTGCTAACTTAATGAGGTAGGACATTGACTTGCCCATCCACAACCACAGACCAGCAGCTGGGACAATAGTATCTATTACTCCTGTGAGAGTAATATATACAATTCCAAAAAGCTTGTTGGTATGGTCCAGTGGGAGCTTGGCGGCAGAGGCAGGCATTGGTTTGGGGGTGACAGGTGCTTCTATGTCCATTTAGTAGGCAGGAGGGAAGTTGTATTTATCTCTGAACAGGTGGGGTTTGGTAACGTACCAAGGGCTTTCTTGGTTGTATCTGGTTAACTCAGTAGTTCTGGTCAAGGGATCCCGGGCTAGTATGTTGTCAGCAGTATAGCCCTTGTACTCAGGCTTTAGGGGGTACTCTGTGAAATGGACAGGACCAAAGAGGGCACCTGGCGGGCAGTACATAGCTAGCTGGCTGGCAGGGGGGCAGACAATCTTGGGTTTAACTGGAAGATGGCAAGAATAAAATATAGCAATAGTTGGGGAAACCAATATCTCATAACCTTTATTTAAAAATGGCAATGGGGGTTGATATTGGCCTGGCAGATATTTATACCACGCTGCCAGGCTTCACTACCTGGTTGGGTTTTCTGGGCCCAGGCAGATTGGCATTGGGTGTCTCTGATGGCAGTGTGGCGCTTGGTACTGGTGGTTTGCCACTGGCTGCTTTGGGGTGAGAAGACTTCAAATCCTTCTGTTTATTGATTCAGATATTGGGTGCCTCTTTGGGTTCAGTGCCTTCCCCTGGACTTTGGGGGAGTTTGGAATAACTTCCAGGGAGAAATTTGTCTATTTCACCAGGCAAACTGCCGGTGTCAGGCATTGGCACCTTGGGGAAATTCCCAGCATCTTGTACTGGCAGTTTGCTTGCAGAATCCTTCAGGGCAGCTAAGGGTTTGGGTCCTGGTGGGCTGGCAGCAGCTTCATTAATTAGTAGTGGGTTATTGCGTTCCCAGCCTATGAGTCTGGCAGTCTGCAAAGGGTTTTGTCCAGGGTTTGACTCCAATTCTGTATTTTGAGGTTTAGGAGCATCCAAATTGTCATTCCTGACAGTATAGCCCTGCATGATTTTGTCAAGACCAGGAAACAGCTTGTTGACTTAGTTGTTATTGAAAGAAGACATAATAAATTTTTATTAAAATTTTAAACTCAAGAAGAGGAATGTATATTTTAGTCAATTTTATTGTTATATATATAAATTTGTGAATATTATGATCTAAATTTTAGCCATCCTAAAATAGAATAGGTTGATTTTTGAGAATGCCTATGATTCCTAAAAGAATCAGCACAAATCCACTCTAGATCCTTTGGCATTCTTTTTGAGACACCCATAAATTATATTTATTTCAAATTCCTTGCAATTATGATTTGAAACTTGGTTCTTGGATTTGACAATCCTGCAATTTCAGATTTGTTAAGTTTTACATGATGTCTATGATTTGTTTGAAATACAGGAAATCTTAAATTGTACATTAGAATCCCACATTTCTGATTCATATGTCCTACATTTATTTGTTGTGTTTTGTCTTTTGTTAGCTAAGTTATCTGCTCAAGAGATTCAAAATTTGCCAATTTAAATAAATCAAAAAAAGTCAAATTAAATTGTTAATTTTATTTAATATTTTAATTTTCACTCAGCTGAGTGACCTGCAAAAGTGATTCAAAGTTTGGACCAAGGATTTGACAATCCCGCATTTTTACGTTCAGGTTCTGAATTTACAGTACAAGATGCCTCTATAATCAAAGAAGAATAGGGGCCCAGGGTTACCAGTTTTGATATGGTTGGCATACTGTCACAGCCCATACCAGAGTCTGGCTGGACTCCCACAGGGGAGGCAGGCTGGCCCTGCAAGGCCATGTACACAATAGGCGCTATGCAAACCAGGTAGTTTAAAGCAGTGGCTAGATGGCGCCAACTCCCAGTATGGGGCACAACTTGGTCAGCCAGCCCCAATACTGTGATATAGACAAACCCCAGCTTGCTAAAGTCCTGGGTGGGAGGCGCGTCGGGGAGAGGAGGGACAGTTAGAATATCCTTCATTGCTGGTGGCAGATCCAGGTGATGGGGATGGAAATACTCCAGGTCAAGGGCACAGGGTGGTTTGGTAAGGACAACAGGAGTATGGCTGGGAGGATATGGGTATGCAAGTTTTTATTGAGTAGTGGATTCACAAATGTATGCAAAGAGAATAATTAAATTTGAGCAAAAATAGACAACTCCTGAAATAAAATAATAATTTCTAGAAATAAACTTGCTTTATTAAGATGTCAACAGTGAGGAGGGCTTCTCTCCCTCACTACTTATACTTACTGAAGGTTCTGTGGCCTTTTGTGCCACCAAAGAACTGATGGCATCATTTGGAGTTGGATTTACAATTTTACCCAGAATTTGCGTGCTTGGACAAGAGGATGAGATCTCATTGGCTGCTATAACATGAAACTTTTGAATTTTGTAGCATGCCAAGTTGCTACAGTTATTTTTTAGCTTCTGCAATAAATCAATTGTCTGATCGCGCAATCAAACAATCACGCTCCCAATGTGCTATTTCCTGATAGGTAGGTGGCCCAAATCTGATAACAGGCTTGATTCCAGGGATTTGAGGCTTGTGTGCTTCTTGAATCCCGGGCCATTTGCTAGTCAAAGGGGGGTATTTTGCCCTGGAAAGTGCTTTGTGGGGGTTTCCATGCTGCATGATTACTCAACTCTAAGGAGGCCAGCTGACTGTCCAGGGCAATCTGGGCCCTGACAGCCACTAGTAAACTTAAATAATAATTGTGGGAACTGGAATCCAAATTGAATGTACAGTAAGAAACTAGAAAAATCACACCAAATCAAGAAGCTCCACCCAGGATAAAATCAAATGAAAAATACAATCTAAACAACCATGTTTAGAGATGAAATTAAGTGAAATGTAAAATTGTCTAAACTGGAAATGATGCAATATTCTGCACTCTAAATCAATAATATAGCAACCACAAAACCATATAATGATATATGAGCTACCCTTCTTATGACGCAGAAATTTTTAAAAGTTTTATGGCCCCTTGCTATGCCAGGGGCCATAAAACTTTGTTTCAAGGAAGAAGGAGAGAGGGAAAAGATAAACTATCAGTTTACTACAAAAGTGTTAATGTATTGCTATTAAGGATACTTGATTACAGTAGATTTTAAAAATTCTAATAATAAAATAGAATTAATTATTACAATTTATCTTATCATGTTGTCTTTTCCTTGATGTTATCATGAATGACATTTCAATACTTGTATTGAAAACCTGGAAATTGAAACCCAGGTCTCAGGGAAAACCTTATGTTGACCAGAGTAGACTGGGAACCGCCCAACTGCTAGTTGGGTCAAGCCCTGGACCACCCAAGATAGATGACCCCAAACAGGGGGAACAGAAACCTGCCAACCTGCCAAGTGTCAAATACTGGAGGTTTGAAATCAACATTGGAAACCCTGGAATCAAACCCTGACCCTCCAAAGACTACTCAAGGCACACAAAGTGGACCATAACCCACCCACTTGTCAAATTGCAAACCCAAGTTAACAAGTTACTCTGAGACCCGCCAGTCTTCCAGGACAATTCCCAAATGGTCACCAGATTGATGCCAACTTTGAACCATCAAAGATCTGGACCTATGCAGAGGTTGTAGCTTGCCTTAAGGAGGTTAAAACAAAACCTATGGTTAACTCTGCAAATGACCACCAGCAACTTCCAGTCTCCTGTCTAGAATGGGTATTACAATTGAACTACTCAGGTGACATAGTGAGCAGTGGCAGCAGAACAAAGCATTGCCACTTCTATTCACCAGAGCAGGCACAACCTGGATTTGCTGCCCTCAAGACTCTAAACCAAGATCCATGCCCTGCCAGTGCCTTGTCTGTGAACCTGAACTCTGTGAAAATCAAAGGAGCAAAAACCCATGGTATAAAAGCCCTGGCGGTATGGTGATGACCATATTGTCATTTTTGATAATAAAGTTTTATGAACCTTTGGTTTGAACAAATCTTACCTTATCTAGTCTTAGTGATCTTCCATATTAACTCCAGCCAAGTAGACCATCAGGCAACCACCCCCTCTGGAGACCAACCTGCTGACCCTCCCCAGGCACTATACTGTCCCCCAGGAGCCCCCTTTGGACCAATGCATTTTACCAAATACCTGCCCAACCCCGCCTACTTGGAGTTTAACTTGGAAAACATCCTCATTGCCAATCCCTTGACAAGAACTAGATAAACCAAATACATAGGACACAAAGGAAAGTGGTACAACAGGCCACCCAGATTGTTCAAAGACAAGTACAATTATCTGCCTGCCTACCTTGTTCCCATGACTCCGCCCTTAACCCCGCAACCTGACCGCCCAATAAAGACCCCTGCTGCTGCCAAGACTATGCCCACCCAACTGTTTGGAGTACTATACATTACTTTGACAGAAATGGTAGACACTATGGTGCCCATTTCAGGGCCCTGGTCCTTGCTTGGGAGATCTGTTTCCTATATTATCAAGTTAGCACCCATCCTATAGTGAGCACTACCCTCTGGCCCGGCTGTATTCTGACCCAAGCCAACAAATGCCTCTACCTATGCCTGGCTTCCTGACAGATGTGCTGATAGTTCATCAAGGAAAAGACAACATGATAAGATAGATTCTAATATATAATTCTATTTTATTATTAGCATTTTTAAATTCTACTATAATCAAGCATCTGAATTTTAGCCGTCCTAAAATAGAATAGGGCAATTTTTAAGAATACCTATGATTCCTAAAAGAATTAGCACAAATCCACTCTAGATCATTTGACATCCTTTTTGAGATGCCCATAAATTATATTTATTTTATATTCACTGCAATTATGATTTGAAATTTGGTTCTTGGATTTGACAATCCCGCAAATTCAGATTCATTAAGTTTTACATGATGTCTATGATTGGTTTGAAATACAGGAAATCTCAAATTGTACGTTAGAATCCCACATTTCTGATTCATTCATCCTGCATTGTTTGCTGTGTTTTGCCTTTTGTTAGTTGAGTTATCTGCTCAAGGGATTTGAAATGTGCCAATTTAAATAAATCAAAAAGTCAAATTAAATGGTTGATTTTATTAAATATTTTAAATTTCACTCAGCTGAGTTGCCCGCAAAAGTGATTCTAAATTTGGACCAAGGATTTGAAAATCCCACATTTTTATGTTTAGGTTCTAAATTTACAGTACCCCAGGAGGGGGCCAGGTAGGAAAGATTCCAAGCTAATAAAACATTCACAACAAAGCCCACCCCCAGAAATAGACAACAAGAATCTTTCTCAGGGAGTAGGTTTAAGATGAACCAGACTAGTCCTATACCCAAAAGAAGGTTATGCACCCAGGAGGCTCACATTTCTCAGAGATACAGGCAGAAACCAGATAAGGAACAGGCAACAGTGAATTTACTGAAGAATCCTGGTAGGGGCATGTGATTGCAAGTAGCAAAACTCTAAAGGACTATCAACAAGGAGTACTGAAAGGGCTTTCAGAGACAAAGTGTGAAAAAGGGGAGCTAAAACAACTAAGATCAGCTGCCATTACAGGAAAACTGCCCATCAAGATGCCAACCAGTGTATTATCAGTCTAGCTGCTCATATAGGAGTACACAGGTACAAGGTAAAAGATATGAGGGAGATAATAATTTATCCCCATCAGCAAAATTCCTGACAGCAGCCAGTATGTGTGGCTTGGGGCAGACACTAAATGCAGAAAAAGTCTGAAAATGGAGAAAAGTCTTAAACAAGAACCTGAAAAGGGAATAGGGCCACTTCTGAGGATGGATCATTATGGATCATTTGTAACAATGAAATCTCCATATTATCAGAAGAGAGACTCTTAATAAAGTTTTTTCAGTTGACAATAAGTCCTAAGTTCTGCCAGATAGGTGTCAG
Organism: Entomophthora muscae; assembly: GCA_014839935.2. NCBI lineage: Eukaryota > Fungi > Entomophthoromycota > Entomophthoromycetes > Entomophthorales > Entomophthoraceae > Entomophthora > Entomophthora muscae. The sequence continues at coordinate 76,459 of QTSX02000885.1, forward strand.
GAATACTCCTGACACCAGTATCTATTTAAGAAACTTAGCTCCAATATGGAAAAAATGGTAAAATATCCCACTATCTAGTCCACAGACTATTCAACAAAAGACTCAAACAAGCAAGCTGTATGATACAAACACATAAGTATCCAAGCAGAGCTTAAAATGAGCAAAAATATTTTAACCACCATACAGACAACCATCAACACCCACTCACCCAGCCAGCCTGCCTACCATCTTGCGCCTGCCACCACTGTGCAGACATCCACTACCACCCATCCTTCTAGAAAATCAGCCTGCCTGCCCGTGCGCGCCTGCCACTGCCCACCCTGCCAGCCAGATTACCTGTGTGTCAGGGATCCAATCCTGAGGAAGGAAAGAACCCACATAGTGTAAGAGAGCAGACAGATGAACCCCCACAAGAGAGGAACCAACAGGGATTCCAACCATTAGAGTGTTAACTAGATATCCCCATATTTTTTACTATCCCAAGAAAGGAACAAAATGGGTTAACCCATAATACACAGCAACATAGGTTAATAAAAACCAAGGAGCTACAGGTCAAATAACTGGAGGAGGGGAAGGAGGAGGCAAAACAGGCAGAGGCTTTTTTTGTCACAGGTAGGAGGAAATTGATGCTTGGTATATAGGTAATCTCAAGCTGAAGTCTTTGTTGCATCTTTAACTCAAATATTGGAATCAAATTTGCACCTTCAGCAGCAAGAGCCCAGAATACTAAATAGAACAGAAGCAGAAAGAAATCCTGCTTTCATATCATCAGGAGGTTAATTTTGAGTCTACTAAATTATAAGGTACAAAATATAGAATCAAGATTTATTATCCAGAAATTGAAGTTGTTAGAGCACTGGGTAAACTCCCAGTGCTCCTGGCTAAATACTGTGAACTTTGGTTTGGGAAATGGAATAAGGTGAGGTATAATTGGAGGTGCCTTGGTTACCATTGAATAATTGGATGCATATTCACTTGGGTTTGACTGCTGCCAGCAGGCTTGCAAGGTGCAGCTTGCAGCAGCCAAACCTACTAGTTGTGTAAGGAACTGCAGTTGTATTAATGTGGCCTGGGAAGTTGGCCAGCTGCATGGCAGAATTGGTTGGACCCCAGAAATGAGGTTTCTAGGCTGGTGCTGTGCATGGTTATTGTCTCTGACCTTCTCCACTGGTCTGTTTTCATTAGTTATCTTTGTGGCTAACTTGAGATGATTGGCTGACTGGTTAGTTATGTGGTCAGAGTTTGGATCTGTGGATGTTAAAGCTTTACAAAGCTTTTCAAAGTTAACCGTCAATCTCAAAAACAACAGTAAGATTTTGCTTTTGCTCTTAACTAACTCTTGTTTCTTTCTAGTTGTTTTCAAACCAAACAAAGGATCTGAGCTCAAAACCGGTTGACAGTCTTTCTCCTGTATTGATTTAAAGACCTTTTCTTTGCTAGGATTGTGCTTGGTCTTAAGATTATTGTAATCCATAAATTAATGAATAAGTTTTAAAATTGAAACCCAAGGTTGACTATTCAATGGAATTGTCCTAATCTCATAGAGATGATCCAAAAACCACATTTTATGTTTCTTATCCAGTATATTCATTACTAAGTTTAAGTTGGAAGGATTTCCAATCCTTACACTGTGCATCCATTCCTGCCAGCCATCTAGTCATCCAGCTGTTGCCTGACCACCTGTGCCACTTGGCCAGTTCCCCTCCAATCTCTGGGAAAATAGCCAAATTGGGAAACCAAAAAAGGAAAATTTCCCAAACCCAATTTGGAGAGAACTGCTGCCCAGATTAGGAATCACCCCAATGCAGAAAGGACTGACAAGTTCATCAACACACAAATTCATGCTCTCACATTTAGTAAGCAAATTTGAGTGCATGAAGATGGGTCAAAAAAACATCATGCCAATGCAAATTAAGTTTGACTGAAATTTCCCACCTACCAACACCCAATTCCAGCCCTTAAAGGGAATTTCAGAGGCCTCTAAATGTATTAGGTTTCCCATCTAATGTTTCCTGATATTGCTTCCCCAAGGGGGCGCTACTATATAGCAAAGAATCATTACTTGGTGATAGGTTATGCTATCCTTGAGAGAATTGACCCTCTTTAATATCACTTTAAGCATTACCCTCAACAGAAACTAGGGCATAGCTATAAGCTTAGATACCCCTTCCCAGGATCAGAAGATAAATCTCTTCACCTTCTTTGCTGTGCTCACAGTGTACCTTGGGTTTGGGGGTCACCACTTCAATTCCAATCAGTATGGCCCCATGCTGGGCAACATTAACAATATGTATTATGAGGAACAGCCACAAATAGCTTCTGATAAAATAATCCCTGGCCCCCACCAGAGCCCTCTAGCCTACCATGTTCATTATCACCTATACCACCAAGTATATTGAGTCCTCATATTTGGCTGGGTTAACACCCTGTATGATGGGTTATTACATTTGACATGGTTTCATCCCAGGGGGCATTGCAGTGAGAGGAGTAGCAACAGAGCTGTAGGTGTATACTAAGACATAAATTTCCTCCACTGTTTGAGTTAATTCTTCTAATTTAGTGAGAGGCAGAGCAGGCTTTTCAGAAATCTTTTTATTTTTTTGGAGTGATATTTCCGGTCAAGTGCATATGGGGGCAGGAACTTTAAATAATCTGCTCTGATTTTGTCTGCCACAACCCTAGTATCATGTGTCAGGAAATTCAATTTCTCAGTTTTGACTTAGCCTTACCTGAGAAAAATAGTAAAAGCCTTGAATGAGATAAATCCCTTTAAGCCTTGTTGTCACATCAGGAAAAACTAAGGGCTACTCAATCTAATAAGTATTTAATATATTGCACCTTGATCTATGAGTGCCAAGACAATCAAAAGCATCCAAAATTTGACAGTAATAGCTGATTCATGATTGGCTGTAATTTTCTGGAATCTTCTAGCATCCTGCTGTGTCAGTAATAAACTAAAGTTGATATCAAGATGCCAAGACCACTTGCCAATTCTCCTAGAATAAAGAGGTGCCAATAGAAATTTACATTGGCAAACTGTCAGTGCCACTGAAAATATCAAATAATTAAAAGTGCTTTTAAAAAGGAAGTAATATTCTAACAATTGGATAGTCAATTGTTGCCTCTACCTCTGACATGCTTTCAGGATATTCATGACATCAGTGTAAAACCCACCAAAATTTGCATTTTTCCCAGCCAGAAAAATCATTCCAACTATCAACAGCAGTTTCTCTTGATTGGGAAACCTCCTTCAAAAAAGGGAATTAAAAAATAATTTAAAATTTGAAATAAATTTTTTTACAAAAGTAACAGTTTCAAGGCCCTGGGAAGGAATTGAACCTGCTCCTAGCTGCCAGGCAGGGCTAGCGGGCAGGGGAGATTTGCCTGCACCTGGATTTTCTTCAAAAAGCAAAAATCCAGGTACAGGAACCATTCCCACCCTGGTGGCAGCTGCAAGGCCCATTATGGGCCCCAAAAGCTACGCCCAAGCCTTGGTGGGGTTGGCTGGGCCTGGGCAGACTATTTTTAGCTGCCCAATAAACCCAGTTCAAGCCCACCCTCCATCAAGTAATTTGGGGTTCCCAATTGGGAACCCCCTTTTTTAATCAAGTTTCTTTGCCTCAAGAATGCCTGTCAAGCCAGTCCAAAAATGGTGACAAGATTGAAAAAACCCTCATGACTCCTGAAGACAAACCTGTCAGAACCAATAACCAGCCAAGCTAAGAAAAACCACCAAGAAGCCAAATAACTGTTCCTGAAAACCCCAAAAATGACCATGAAGCAGACAACTAAACAGCAGAGCCTGAGATGCCAAGCCTTGCCACACAGTTAGTCCCAGAAGAATGCCCAGAGGAATTTTCATGTGAGTAAGTATATAAATCAGAAGCACCTGAAAAAATTCTGTATTGTCATCCTTACCAATAAAGTTGTTATGAACCTTTGATTCACCAATCTGTTTCCATACCTATTTTTGATACTCTTCCATCTGCATACACCCAAGCGTCAGTACCCCTCTACTGGGATAGATAGTCAGACTCCAGTTGATAAAACCAAAGCCTTTGACTACTACTGCCCACCCAATGCTTCATTTGGCCCTGTGCATTTCACTGAGTATCCCGCCAATCCTGACCACAAACCCTGGACATTGGAAGACTTGCAGTGGTACACCTGCCCAAACGCTCCCAAGGAACCCTACCAAATTGTCTGTGACGGCAAAGCAATCACCATTTACCCTTTGATCTTCAACAGGAAATACAACAATCCTGCTGCCTACCTGGTTCCCATGGAACCATCCCTGAAACCCAAACCAACCATCTCAACCCCACCCACTTCTGATGTCACTGGCCAGAGTTTTCATTTCCTGAGAGTGCTTTATCTGGCGCTCACAGGGTTGATTGATTCTGCCCTGCAATCAGCCGGGCCCTAGGCTGTGGCTGGGAAGGCCCTTTCCTACCTGGTAAAGTTAGGTCTCATCATCTGGTGGGCCATACCAGTACCTTCTTTGAATCCTCCCTCACCTGCTGGAGCTCCACAGTACTCCTGATATCCTTTCAAAAATGGTCTCTTTTATACTCTTCTCAACCTGGCGCCCTCCAGTCAGGCAGCAGCCAGCCAATCTGCCAGCCACAGACCGCACAGCTGACTGCCAGCCACCCACTGCCTGCACACACCTGCTACTGCCAACCAGCCCCCACCTGCTCACCCACTCTCATCTCTGCCAACCCAGGCCCCACTGCCCTTCCAGAAGCACATGGTGTAACCCTGGTTTCCCCAAATCAGGAAAATTAATTAATCAGGAATCCAAAAAGGGAATTTTCCAAAATTGATACCCTAAATGTGCTACCCAATTGGGTAAAAATCTGAATACAGGATCCTTGACACCCCTCAATTTGGTAATAATTGATGACTTAAATTTAGTAGCTGGATTTAGTTGCATAAAAAAGCTCATCCCAACCCATACCATGACAATTTAGATGTTAGCCAAACCTTTGGATATATCAACTGCCAGCATCCTACCAGAAAGAGAATTCAAGCTGAAACCAAGCTTCTGGGGGCCCAGTCCAGTGATTTATTATGCTCTTGGACTACAGGTAAATGACTAATTTATAAAGACTCATTTCTTGATGATAAGGTGATCTATCATTAAGAAAATTACCCCTCAATAGATCACATAAATCAAAAAGACTTTGCACTAATAGAAGTAAAGACATTGATCCATGTCATCCCTTCCTAAGGCAGAAGATGAACCACTTTATCTTCTCTGCTGTTATAACAGCTTTTCTAGGGATTGAGAGCCATCAACCCAACTTTGAAACTTTTGGGTCCACACTACTTAATATGGAAGAGGCATACTATAAGAAGCAAGCACAACTAAGCTTCTCTTATATGAACTCTTAGCCCCAGTTAGTGTTGCCCCATTCCAAACTTCCATGACAGCTTAAATCATCACCCACTATGTTCTGACATAATTCTTCAGTAATTTTAAAAGATTAAACATCCATATGAAGATATTTTGTTGAGTATTAGTCATATACCCAATCATTACCTCTTTGACAGGATTTCAAGTGACTAACTTGATTCTGTACCTTGCTAAAGTACTTTCCTACATGTAGGGTTGTTACAATATGATAGTACCCCCACTGGGGCTATCCCAAGCAGCCTCAGGACTAGCCATGTTTGGTTACCTTACAATAATATACCTCATCTTTCTGGTTGTTCTATATGTACTATGATACACCTATTGTGTTGTTTTCAGTCTCTTTAATCTAGAGAAGAGAGGCAACAGCTCTCATGTTAACAGTGGCCATGTCAACAATATAGTAAAGTGCAAATTTTGTTTTTAACAATTTGTCTTCTGGATGTCAATACTTTTTTAATTTGTTGTACATTTTACCCTAACCAAATTTAATATAAAAAATATTAATCACATGATATCATAAATTAACCCCAAAATTTTCAAGAATGCAATAAAAGCATATTATTGTTGAAACATCTACAATTAATCCCTCTTGGGAAACTAATTACCCAAGTGACTTGCTGAATGATTCCCCAACTAACCATTAAACCAGTGGAACTGTTATCATTTGGCCATCTATTACATGGGTCAAACATTTTGAATCCTGAGCAGAACATAACTTGGACAAGCCTTGTGACTTAAGAGGAACAATTACTTGGAAAAGCCCCATGACGTACATGGACAGTATGTGGCTTCCCATGATACTATATAATGCCCTATATTCATATCTAATAAAGTATCATTATCTTCTTAATTTTCCCCATCATCCTGTTTTTTATACTTCCCAGAAGTATATACTCAACATTATAATTAACAATAATAAGGAGATATAAGCCATTATTTCTCATTTTACTATGTAAATTACACTCTTTACTAAAAATATTTTTTATTATTATAAAAATTAAAATTTCAATGATACAGAAATAAGGAAAAATAAAAAATACACCCAGTACAAAAATTGAATTACTGATGATTTTTTTTATTTATAATGCTCCATGTCAGGAAATCCTGATCTATCAGGGTTGACTGATCCATATTCTCATCACTAAAGCTATTGGCTAACAATAGACAGGCCACAGCCAGGTCAAGATCTCTATTTCAGAATACGGAGAAACTATATCAAGACTGTTATAGTTGCAATCCAGAAGACACCTGAGACATTCCAGGTCTCAGGTCATGGGAGAATCCAGAAGCTTCTATAATTAGATTCTAGGCATTCCAGATCCTGAAATAGACACAAACCTGCCCTACAGAATAAAGACGGGAAAATACAAACATCCTGTTTCACCGTGAAATGAGGCAGAAAACTGCCTGTGCAAGTTTTGTACATTAGACTGAGCACAAGGTGGGGCCTGGGCCTATGGATATCAAATTAGTTGACTGCAACTAAGTCAAGGGATATCCAGGCTGAAGAGGAGAAATTAGCAGCCTAGGATATTATCTCATTCCAAAACCTTATTCAGGTTTGGAATCCAACTCTGGGGGTAAAACTAGTAGCTTGGGGATGATAGGCTAGCTATTAAGAGTTATCTGCAGCTAGATGCTAGTATGGCCGCTATCTTTATGCTATAAAAAGCCCTTCAAAGATTACTTGGAAGGCAGATAATTAATAACCATCAGCATTGCTGCTAAACCAAATAGTAGTAGTGCCAAGTACAATAAGAGCATATTATTGATACTTCCAGAATCCTGCCAAACCATCACAGACGGTGTTGTGTCCCAAAGACCACAGGACTCTTCCTTTACTTGGCTCCAGTAACTACAGAACCCTGCCAGTTGCTGCACTTACATACATCAATTAGAAGCACATCTGTCCCCATACAGATACCTCCATCCCAACATACATAATACCCTTAATAAAAACAACAACTCTTCTTCTTCAAGAACACAAAATCTTGAAAGTGGTGCTCACAACAAAAACAAGTTTACATTGGTGTCAATTCAAGGTGCTGCCTTCCTCCCATTGACCCCTGGCTTTGTTGATAAGTATGGGGGGATACATAGAGACCAGCGACACAGAGTGGGATAAATCCTTCTGCTTAGAGCTGACTCCATATGAAACACCCATGCTTCCGCTGGATATGATCCAGCTAGACATTACAGGGACTACTGTTGCTATGGGCCAGCAACAATACAACATAAAAGAGGTACACACTGTCTTGCAAGCTTTGCAACATGGTAGATGTAACCTCAATGATCCCCAGGGCGACACCAAGTTAAATTTGTTCCAGATTGATGGTACTACCAACAACCTGAGTAACAACTTCCACAGATACCAGGATGTCACTTGCACCCAACTGGGACAGCTCCTCCAACTAGATCAGAGCATAGTCCAAGAGATGCTTGCATATTTTGTGCACCCAGAAATCAAACATCTTCAACAACTGGTTGCCAGGCAGGAGCTGGAGCTGAACAAGCTCAACCATTTTGTTCCAAGCTGCAGTTGACCAACTTTAATTTGGTCAGTCAACTGAACGTCAGCTTCACAACTGTACAGACCATTGTGGCAGATCTATGTGACTACACTGCCTTTGCCCATGGTAGGATAGACAAGATAGTTAACCAATTCAACAACCAGGTTGACCAGCTTATGGTTGGTGTCCTGGATAATTGAGGCCTAAGTGCACAATGGGTTGCAGATATAACCAACCATTGTGTAACCTTAAGTTATCACATGCAAAAGTTGCCCAGCAACCAAGATCATGTAGATATTGTTACCCAGCAGGAAGACTTGCAACAGTCATTTAGAGACAGCTGTAAAAAGCAGGATGCACGTCACCCTGAGGTAGTCAATTATGTCAACAGAATTATGGAAATGGTCAACAAGATGAAGAACACTAGTTGTAGCCAGCATACTGTTCATGATGAACAGGAGGACCATAAGTGCTGCTTGGATCACGTTGAATATGCCAATGACCAGAAAAAGCTATGGGAAGCAGTGAAGAATGCACAGAATTTAGCATCTGAGCTGTATAAAGACATAGCAGGGCTCCACTGTGATCTTGCCACTGCTGAGTTCCAGACCAAGGAACTGTTAAACCGCCAGGATCTTTTAGCCAGTACAGGTTTAACAGCAGAGAACAAATACAGTTCTCTACTAGAGAAGGTACACAGAAACAAAACCTCACATAAGGAATTTGAAGATAATGTGTTAGCCAGACTGGCCAGATTGGAAAACATAGCCTCCTCTGAAAGTAGCACATCTTCAGGCAGAAGAGCGTTGCCTGTACCGGCATCAAGCCCAGAGCAGCAGAAAAACTCTTCATCACCTGATTTCTTTGACCTCTCTCCTGATCACATGAGTAATGATTCAGGTGACACCTGTAGAGTTCCTTGGGGAGTAGAAGCCTTGCCTCCTCTTACTCCCTTGTCAGTACTGTGTGCTAGTAATACCCATACCACTAGAAAGGAAGCCACGGAACCAACTATCTCTGATCATAAGTTTAAGCCGCTTAACCTGCCAAAGTTTGATAGAAATGGAAACATTCAAACTTTCATCTGCTTCTTTGAAATGTCCATTAGAGGTGCAAGTAATCATATGAAGGCAACTGCCCTCATAAACACTCTTGACCCCACCTATGTAGACGCTATCATGCCCTGCCTTTCATTAGACAATTTGACTTATGAAGACGCACAACAGGCTGTAATTGAAGAATTTGGTAGCAAAACCAGATTACAGGCTCAAAAGGCAGAATTCAGTAACATCTTGTTCAAGAAATACGAGTCTGTTCAGGACTTTGCTGAGTGCTTATACCATGAAGCTCAGGTTCTCTTAGGTGCTGGTGTCCTGTCTGAGTTGGATTGCAGAATCACCATGGGATGTGCAATGCACCAATACAAAGATCTAGCTAATGTCATATTCCCTGTTTTTGATCAATCTAGCTCAACCCAACGGATCACCAGCTATTTGAGCCGCCTAGGGGCCCAGTTTGGAGCCCCAAATAAAGGACAGAATAATTGTGCATCTACCCCAACCAAGGATAAGACTCATAAACCCAAGTACAATGATGCCGCCTCTGAAACCACCAATAAATCAGGGAGCAACTACAAGGCCAAGGACCCATCAGGCCCTTGCCAAAAATGTGGAAAGAAAGGACACTGGGCCAGCACCTGCAAAGAGAAAGGGCGCAAATCCTCAGTATACGTGGTGGTCAACCAGAAGCAGGAAGACCAGGGAAAAGCCAATGCAGGCCAGTAGAGAAATATGCTGAGTTCACCACCTCCCCTATTCTAAAAGAACCAGACTACCAGCCATCAGAGGCAGATGAAACTAATACCGCTCCCTCTGAGACAACAACTCCAGAGGCCTCAATATTAGACTCACCTCTGGCCAGTCAGCTATCCCACTTTGCCCCCAAACAGGAATTCAAAGAGGATCCTCTACACATGCTTGTGTCAGATGACCTTTATGCCATTTCTGCCAGAGGTAGGGGACGTCCAAGGAAGGTCATATCCAACAATGTAGAGACAGTTATCAAGCTGTACACAGCTCAAGTACAGGAAACTTGCCTTGCTTCTGATCCTAGCGTAGCCATTGACCTACCTTCTTTGAAGGGAGTACAATTCTCTCTTCCAATTTAGACAATTGAGGCCAACTTTCCCAAGATTGGCCAGAGTCTCAAGCATTACTTTGATACTCTGGCATCCTTGGATGTACAGTATTAAACTTACACTCTGAACTCTACTCCAAATGTACTTATGCAGATATCTCTTTTAATAAAATCAAGGTTCACGCCATAATAGATAGTGGTGCCCCTATTAATATTGTGTCCAACTGGTTTGTCAGAAAGCTAGGCATTGATCCTGACATTTTGCTCATCAGGGTAGATGATACTGCCAGCAAACATACCACCAACTCTGAAGGAGCTTACAGCGCCCTGCCAATGTGCTTTGGCTCCATTACAGTGTCCTCTCCTGCCGTGTTCCTACCCAGTGAAAAAAACATGCTCATTGGTACTGCATTTTTACGTAAATACAGGGTTAGATTGGACATGAAGGACAACACTTTGACCATCATCTGTCAGACCATCCCACTGTCTTACACACAGGACACAAAACCTCCAGCTAAGGTAAAACCTAGCATTAATCTGGCTTATAAGGACAGTGTAGTGGCAGTTCCCTACACCTGTACAGGGAAAAAGGGGAAATGATTGCCCACCCAAATTAAGGAGCACAGAGGAATTCTGCTTTGTTCTTGATCAACCCTTACACCCAAATTTGGCCAACAGCAGGTTGTGAATACAGGACTGACTTTGGACATCCCTGCAGGACTATATGGCAAAGTTCATCAGCCATGGGGACGCTCAAGATTTGAACCTTGCATTGCACCAGGGATCATCATTCTTGGCCACAGAAAAATTCACGTCCTTCTGGCCAACCTTTAAGGACACAATATCCACATCAAGAAGAATCAAATTGTTTGGTTTGTCCACCTTCTTCCAGTTGAAGAGCTGGATAGTTTTGAGTGTATTGGAGACTTGTCAGAAATGGGACTACCTGATCAAGTTGAAACCACATTGTATGTGACCACACCACTGGTCAACCTTTCCTCCCTCAATGAAACTGAACGGGAGCAAGCCAGTGTGCTATTGGAAAAACACCTCTGCATAGTTGCAAAGGACAACTTCAACCTTAGGTGCATCAATGAGGTCACTCACCACATAGACACATGTGATAATAAGCCTGTTTGCCTCCAACCAATTCAACATTCAAAGGCCAGTGAAAAAACTGTGAGTAATGAAATCCAGCAACTTCTTGAAAGAGGCATATTAATTCTATCCAAGAGTCCTTAGGCGTCACCCATCCTGATAGTAAAAAAGAAGGACAGAAGTAACTGGGTAGTCATTTACTACCAACATCTGAAATTAATTACAAAGAAGGACTCATACCCACTGCTCAGGATTGACAACACACTTGATTGACTTGGAGGGGCCAAGTACTTCTCAGCCTTGGACCTTATATTGGGATACTGGAAGATCAAACTTCCACCAGAGGAACAAGAGAAGTGCACAATAATCACTTCTCAAGGCCTCTTCCAGCCAACTTGAATGCCACAAGGGTTATGTAATGTGCCCTTAACCTTCCAACGGGCCATGTACACCATACTAGGTGATCTCAAGCTCTCCTGTGTCCTAGTTTATCTGGATGATATCAGCGTGTTTTCAAAAACCTTCATCAAACACCTTGAGCACCTGGAGGCTGTCTTCAAGAGACTGGCAGATGCCAACTTGAAGATTAAACCCCAAAAGTCAATTCTTCAAATATCAGTTGGAGTGTAAGGTCTTGCCCAATAAGGCGCAAGATTATAAACTATACCATGTAAAGTGTTTGGATTTAAGTTTAAAAGATATAGGAAAGTAGGAAAAGTTTGCAGAAGTATTTTTAAAAGACCTTCCAAAAACTTATTATTAGACACAAAAGGTGTCATAGAGTTAACTAATCCTAAACAAACCATATAAAATAAGGTTTTAAATAAAGATTTGTTTGTAACCAAAGGTATATCTACGTCAGGATATCCCCCATGAGAATATCTCAACATAAAACTAGTCAAGTTATCCCTAATGTTAAAAAATGGTGACAACAAGCTAAATGCTTGTTGTCTAGCCATCTCCATTCTAATTATGCTAGCTGTTTTAAACTATGAAAGTAAATTTAGACCTAACAACATATCTATTCTAAATCTAAGCTTCTTTTTTAAAAAAAGATGATAACCTAAGTAAATTTTAAAGTTAGAATTTGAAAATGAAAATGTAAAATTGAATTAGAAAAAACCTGTGAATGGCAATTGGGAAAACACTTAGAATTTAAGCTTAAAAGCTTACTCTTCTGGTGTCTTTATTTATAAGCACCAAAAGCCAAGTCTTAGGGGAGATCTAAAAGAAACACAGGGGTTTTCCTGGACAGACTGGTGTGATGCACCAGGAGAAAAACACTTGGTGGTGGGGAGGCCGCTGGTAACAAGTCAAAGATCTGCATATCTTAGGGGAAGAGAACAGTGGTTGCGTAAGCAATAGAATAAAATAAAAAACCTATTTAAAATAGGAATTATTAGGAAAAATGAATAGCCAGCGCACATGCAAGCAAAAGCAAAAGCAAAAGCAAAAGAGAAAGTGAAACCCAAAGCAAGAGCAAAAAGATCAAGGTAAGGTTGATTTAACTCACTAATAATATCTACTTAAAATTTAAGTTTGAAATAGAATTCAAAAACTCAATTAAAATCCTGCCCTTTGGGGCAGGGCACAACATAGAGTACCTTGGATTTGTCGTAAATACATCAGGAATCTGCCCTCAGCCAGCTAAAGTAGAGGCAATCACCAAGATGAAGCGGCCAGAAAGAAAGTACAATGTCCAGGTCTTTTTAGAGATGATAGGGTACTACTGTTGCTTCATTCCCAACTTTGCTTGTACTGGCAAACCCCTGCTTTATCTACTAAAGAATGGAGTCCCCTTCCTATGGACAACAGCGTGCCAGGATGCCTTTGATGCCCTCTGCACCAGCCTGTCCTCCAGCCCGGTATTAATGTACCCAGACTTTAGCAGACCTTTTATTGTACACACAGATACTTTGTTATTTGCTCTAGGGGCTGTCCTTTCACAGTTGGACAACACAGGGGCAGAGCACTGTGTGGCTTATGCTAGCCACTCTCTTAATGTACGTAGGCGGAACTACACAGTCACTGAAAGGAAATGTCTTGCCATGATATACTGTAAATTCAGAACCTGTACATAAAAATACGGGATTGTCAAATCCTTGGTCCAAATTTTGAATCACTTTTGCGGGCAACTCAGCTGAGTGAAAATTAAAATATTTAATAAAATCAACCATTTAATTTGACTTTTTTGGTTTATGTAAATTGGCAAATTTTGAATCTCTTGAGCAGATAACTCAACTAACAAAAGACAAAACACAACCAACAAATGCAGGATACATGAATCAGAAATGTGGGATTCTAATGTAAGATTTGAGGTTTCCTGTATTTCAAACAGATCATAGACATCATGTAAAATTAACAAATCTGAAATTGCGGGATTGTCAAATCCAAGAACCAAATTTCAAATCATAATTGCAATAATTTAAAATAAATATAACTTATAAGCATCTCAAACAGGAAGTATAAAGGATCTAGAGTGGATTTGTGCTGTTTCTTTTAGGAAGCACAGGCATTCTCAAAAATCACCGTAATCTATTTTAGAACGGCTAAAATTTAGATTGTAATATTTACATACTTAACAATAAAATTGATTAAAATATACACTTCTCTTTTTGAGTTTATTTTTTAATATAAAATTTATTATGCCTTCTTTTAATAACAACCAAAAAAACAAGCTGTTCCCTGGCCTTGACAAAATCATGCAGGGCTACACTGGGTCTCTTAACAGTGAAGCCTCTGTCTATGGCCACTCCCAACCTGCAGGCCCCTCTGCAAGCCCCACCCAGGAGTCTGTTCTTTCTCCTGCAACTTCCAGCATGGCCCTGTTTGCCCATCATGCACAGGCAGCTGCCAACCCAAATCCTGTATCAAAAATGGCATCTAGAACCAGCCATTTGAGCAATGGGGTCACCCAGAGAGCCCAGAACCCCAAAACAGCCAATCAGATGGCATTGACTAGTTTTCAAGATAGACACATCCCTCCCCCAGCCAATCAGCCTGCAAGACGCAGAAGAAAACTAATCACTCCGGAGATTGTTCTCAAAATGGTTGAAAAGCAAGGGAAGCTTATGTCCCTTGGGGAAATTGCGGCTGCAATGGGGTTTGCAAAGTCCACTGTGGCTGCAACACTGCAAGCCCACGCCAACTGTGGCCCCCCTACCAAGAAGACCCCAACTGGCGTCCGTAATTTGACCAAAGGTGACACAGCCCATCCCCTTATGATGGCCATTATGGAACGTAACTTGCAGATGCCCCTGATCCAGGGACGTCTCCAGTTGGGACTCTACAGCATCTTCACCAACAAAAGAACAGTGAACTCGTGGATGCACAGAGTTGTAGTTGCTGCTAGAATCTTATCCAATCAAGTTCTCAGGGTTCCATTTTGGTGGACACTAACCCCTACAATTCAGCTATTATTAATTTTACAAAGGAAGGGCAATGAGGGCCTGTAATGACGTAATCTTCCTGTTGTATGCTAATATATCTGCAAGTATCCAAGATTTTGGAGAAAAGCGTGATCAGTCTGACGTGTACAAGCACGGCCCAATCTTGTATTGTTTTGTTGGGGTTTTATTGGCAGATTCCCTGTTGGGCATCAATTATTACTCGGCAATATTGAACACCGCAGATGGGTATGCCTACCAGACAGAGCTCAAGGCCATGCTGGAGGAATGGGCCACATAAAACGCCGTGCACACAGTTGTACTGAGTGCAAAGATGGAGCAGTAGGAATGGGCTACCCAAGAAATCAGGGCTGCAGGGCATACTTGTTGGTCCTATCCATCAACTACGCCAACATGCATCTTGCAGATGTATGTCTCTACAATTTTGATTCTGTCCTCAGGCGCTTAAAGCCTGCCACCTACAATGAACTATACACCCAAATTGATAAGGGGTATGAGCTTTTCCCTTCTGCATCCGTCCAGGACTTATTTGATCTCATCATCTTCTATGCAAGTGATAGTTATAAGTCCAGAAAGGACCCCTGTCTCCCCCCACGCCAGTCCATCTGTTTTGTCAAGCCAGTATATGTGACAGAAGAAGAATTTGAGCAATTGAAGCAATCAGCTCTTGCTACCCCTTCCCAGTCAACAAACCCTGCCTCCCCAACCCCCCATCAAGCCACCTGCCTTCCAACCCTGACTCCCAAACCACCACCCATTCCCTCCCCACTATCTCTGATGCCGCCTCTTTCATAGACGCAGATTAAGGCAATGTTTATTCCGCCCATTCCCTCCCCTTCCTGTCCTTTGATTAGTAAATAAATCTTTTCTTTGTGACAACTTATTAAAATTGATATCTCTCTTTCAATTCATAATTAATAATATTTTCTTTTTACATTATCAACATTTCCCATAATCAATACAATGTTGTACATTTTACAAATAGCTTAAAATTATGAGCATACATATTTTTCATCATCATTAATAAATTAAAGACAATAAGTGTAAATATTGCATTAAAATATTGCAGTTAGACGTCAACTATTGATATTTTGATATTATGTGCATAACTCAATGCATTTTTTTAATAAAATCCATTGTAAACTTGGCCTTTTCCATTATAATTTAATGAAATGGATTGTGTTTATATTAGGGCCATTAACGCTTAGTACAAATATTGAAAATTAGTGCATTTTACAGTCTGTGTCATTTACCTATTGGTAATAGATCTGTAAATTTTTCAGTTGGATTTTGCAAGGTAATAATGTAATGTGTTAATAGATTAATGTTTATTATCATTAATTGGCTGATTTTCTTTGCTGTGAAAATTGTGCATTTTCTGATATTTACGTAGTATTATCCAATTGGTTGGCTTCACATCCAATTGCACAGGCAATAGGAAAACAAGCTGCCACTCCAAGACTGGATGTGGTCGGGGTGGTGGCTTGTTTTCCTATTGCCTGCACAATTGGATGTGAAACCAACCAATTGAATACTAGTGCGTAAATATCAGAAAATGCACAATAGCCACAGCAAAGAAAATCAACCAATTAATGACAATAAACAGTGTTCTATTAACACATTACATTATTACCTTGCAAAATCTGACTGAAAAGTTTATAGAATTATTACCAATAGGTAAATATACAGGCTATAAAAATTCACAATGTATCAATATTTGTACTAAGCTAAATGGCTCTCTAATATATCCACAGTCAATTTATTTTAAATTATAATAAAAAAGACCTAGTTTACAATGGATTTCATTAAACAAAAGGCATTGAGTTATGCAAATAATATCAAACTATCAAGAGTTGACGTCTAATTGCAATATTCTAATCCAATATTTACGTTTATTGCCTTTAATTTATTAATGATGATGGAAAATATGTATGCATTGAAGATAGTACTAAAAAAACAGTTTTTTGATGGAATTCAAACAAAATATCAACAATCTATAACTTGATTAACAAATTAGAAGCACACCTGCTGAAAGGTTGTTGAAATGGAAAGAAATATCAGGGAAGTAGTGACAGGAAAGCTGGATAACAAGGGCCAGCCACTAATCCAGTCAAAAGAAGATGCTCTCAATAAATTGGGAAATATTATAGATGAAAAGAACAAAGAAGCATTACTTAATCTACAGGGAACAATTTTATCAAGTCTGAAATTCAACAACACGGCCTATAATTTGTGGGAGTTCTGGAAGGGGGCCAAAGAAACAATAATATCAAACTAATTGAAGAAACAGAAATTCAAAAGGAAATCAACACCAATGAAGAGGAAAACAATCAAATGAAAACAGATTAAAATGAAATACAATCAAGAAGCAGAAGCGCTTCAAGAAATAAAGAAGCTTTATCAAATGAAAACCAACAAGAAACACAAGTTGCAAGAAAAATAAGGAAACTTAAGCCCAGGAAAAATTAATGAAGAGCAGCCAACACTCATGAAGTTTGCCAAAGTGGCGCCTGTGGCTGAGGGGGCCACAGGGGAAACAATTAGTAAGTCTTTTTATGTTTTACTTATATTTATTTTAGTCATCACCAGGAATGGAGATGAGGTTGCAGAAGTGGCAGCTTATACCCCAAGTTGGTTTTACGGGGGTTATCAGTCACTGGTGGCCCCTGTAAAGCAAATAAATAAAAACCAAATAAATAAAATAATTCAACAGAATATGAATAATTTTTTAATATTGAAACCTAAGATAGGGAATATTCACCACCCGCCGGGTGCTTGCCATGGATAAGGGAATCATACAAACTAGGATCAACTATCAAAATCAAAGAAATGAATGAAATTTGCGGGGATATCAAACTGAACTTTGATGAATAAATATACAAAAGCATTCAATGATTCCCTTTCACAAACATCAACAAATATGAAAAGAATTTAATAAAAAATGACTTTCAAATTGGTACTTAATATTTAAAAACTGTAATTTATAATGAAGTATTTAAGGCACTGTCAAATAAATTTGGGGATGTGTCCTTGTGAATAATTTTAAACCTTTATTAATATTGTTTGCTAAGGCCTGGGGAGCTGATTCAAGTTGGGGGCCCCCAGAACCCTCTTCAAGTTCAACCAAGTGTCCTATATTAATAGGTTAGTACAAGCATTCAAAAAATTATGCATTTTCTTGGAAAAGTATACCTCACAAATAATCCACATTGCAGTATACCTGGGAATCCTCCTCCACTGCATATTAAAAACCAACGTCAAAAAGTTGGAGGATGTACCTATTCAAATGGATATTTGCCGTGTAGCCCCCAACCACCAGAAGACACCACAGGGATACAGGACAGTTAAGCACGTCCTCTATGATTCATTTGCATTGGCAACGCTTTACAGGTAATATGTACCCCCTGAAAAAAAACCTACAAGTCAATTTGCTCACCCACCAGCCCTTTATCATGCAATCAGCAACCACTGGGGTACAGGGCGCCACCCCTCTAGCAATCACATCCAGGGTTGTCCACCACATACAGAAGAGTATGTGGATCTAATTAGATGCATTATCCAAAAATTTAATTTTGGGGTATAATTCCCCAGAATAATCACATCCCTTTGCAGTTAGCATCCCCCAATAAATATTTTCCCCTTGCAAATTAATTTTTTTCCTTTTTATATTTTAATACTAAATTTTTTAATACTGAAATATGTACTATTAAAATTTTACTATAAAATTTTTAATATTACATATTTAAATATTAAAAAATTTAGTATCTAAAAGTTACTATTAAAATTTTAATAATACATATTACAATATTAAAATTTTAAATATCAAATATTTTGATATTGAATAAATCACAATTTAATAAAATTGTTATATTTTGATTATTTAAACTTTAATATTTAAATTTTAAGATTTATAATTATAATTTTACTTTTATTATTTTTATTTTTATTTTTATTTTAACTTTTAGTATGTAAATTATAATATTAATATATCTAAATATATTACAAGACATTAGTTGAAGTTGTGACCACGTCAAATATTAAAAATAAGTTAAAATGTTTTTATTTATTAGCTTGTCAAGTACAGGTTTATTTATCACATAGATAAACATCAAGAATTGAATTTATCCTCATCATGTGGCCCACTCCACTATTGTTCTAAACAAATGATTGTTTAAAACTCAAATTACCTTTCCCTTGTAATGTGATTTGGTAAACATATTAGATATACTTGACCTGCGTCCTAAGTACTAATTAGTAAGCAATACATGAAAATCATTGGTGGTTGTGTCATGTGGCTATAGTGGCACTGAAATAACACGGATCAGATGATGACATGCAAGATCTAATTTGTGGCTTAAAAAAGCCAAAGTACCATCAACAAGTCACACTTATTTAAATAAACTAATTTATTTCTATCTTTTTTTAAATTTATTCATTTGTTAGCGCAAAAGCCAATAATAATATTCAGTGCATTATAATAAAATATTTGTCCTCATATCTAGTATAATTAATTTTACTTACCTTTTCTATGTATTCTTATATATCTATAATACATTCAAACGTCACATTATTATATATAAATAATAATTATTAAGTCCTAATAAAAACAAATTAAATAAAATTAAAACTAAATAAAACCCAGAGCACCCATTTATCTGACTGGCTCAGAGGCCAGGGCTTTTAGGAGGAAGGATTCTGAGTGCTCATAGAAAGCCGCCACCACATCAGGTGGCATTGCAAATTGGCTGATCTCAAGAATGTTGAAGAGATCCTCTGTACCCTGAGGGAGGCCTTGTTTCACCTTATTCTTGATCCAACCAAACACCTCCTCAATCGGATTTAGAAATGGATAATAAGGTGGAAGGAAGAGGAGTCTCATTGGGCATCCTGCAAGGCAGTGGCTGGCAGAATGGCTTTTTTTGTCAATGGGGGGAACTCAGACACAACCAGATCCACTTTGTGGAGCCCAACAGTATCAAGCACAACAACGTTGGTTGTGCCACTGTAATTTATCTGAAGGTACTCCTTGATGGCTCAGAGAAAATTGAGAAAGGTCCTGCTGTTATGGGAGCCATTAATCATCTGATACTGGTCCAACCCGCAAGGACCAAGAAGCACAACCATGGAATAGGTCTGGGAACAGACAACTGCACAATGGGCTACACCGTCCTTGGATCCCTTCTCAACCCACCCATGCCTAGACCTGAGTGAGGAGGAAAACAACAATTTGTCAATATAGAAGAACTGGACATTCCCAGTCTCCTTTAGTGCCAGATATGTCTTGGCATAAATGCGTCAATCCTTGATGGTCTTTTCACTGTTCCTATTGTATTGAGAAACTCTGAGCACCTTCCACAAGAAGCCCAAATAAACCATTTCTTTGTAAACAAGGGTTTTAGAAAAGAAAGCCTGAACTCTGTGGCAAGCATTGATTGGACAGCAAGTATGTCCAGGTGGCAATCCTTGGCTACCCACTGCTTGATTGCATCAATATGAACGGGCTGAAGGAGTTTGGGCTGCTGCTTAGCCTTGGTGGATTTGGCAATTTTCCCAGTGTTGCCATACTTGGTGTTGATGTTGGCAATGTATCTGGCCGTGACATCAAATCAGGACGCAATATCCCAAACCACCATTCCCCCGTTTAAGCAGTTGAGGAGAGCTTCACACTCACTATCTATCAACCAACGCCGGCCCTTGGCAGGCACCACAGCATCCTGGCTAGCAGGCTTGACACAGGGGATGGGGACCTTTGTGTAGAAGGTGGGATCACGCTTGCTTACAGTGGCGCCGTCAATGGCTGAATACACAATAGGCGCAGATGGTTCCTCAGTTGTGGCTAATGGCTGATAGGAGGTGTCAAAGACACGGGGGAAAGAAGTAGCAACTCTTGGGTCAAGAGTGCGGGGTCGGGTGACAACTGGGTACACAGTGGAGGTGTAAGTAACCTCAGTATTCCCAGTGACCCTGATGTAGGAGACTTTGGTAGCAGGCCTTGAAAGTGGCTTCTGCCTGGGATTCAAGCTGGTAGTTCTGGCTTGTGACGCAGAAGGTGGTTGGCTGGCGCTGATGCCTTGGGAGGCCTGTGTGTTGACATTATTCCCCTCAAGTTGGGCTCTAGGTCTTTTCTTTGACCCTCTGGGTTGCCCTTGTAGACAGGCTGCCTTGCGGGCTGGTGCAGGAGCAGGTTGATAATGCAATTGCTGGTCCATAAAAATAAAATAAAAAATATATTTTAGATTAAATATGTATTTATTTGGAGTTATTGGTTTAGTTGTGGGTAGTTGTTTTCTCTTGATTTAGCCTTGAATAGTAGCAGAGTTTCTATATCCGTGATTTGAAGTGAATAATATTGTATACTTTCTGGGTTTGGACAATTTTAAAGTTTAATATCTTTTTATGTCTAATTATGGTTATTGAGATTGGATTTTTCATTTGGTTTTAGTTGTGGTGGAGCTTCTTTATTTGGGTTGGTGTTTCCTAGTGTGCTTAGTGTACATTAAATTTGGATTCCAGTTCCTGCAATTAATATCTGAGTTTACTAGTGGCATTCAAAAGTGATTTGAAATTTGGTGCTTGGATTTGACAATCCTGCATTTTCAAAAAATATAGTAAACTTAATGAAAATGGCTGATGGATTTGAACGCTTCAAATCTGATTCCAGTTAATTCATTTTGTCCATTGAAAATATGCAGTTTGACTTGAACTTTGCAAAGTGTCTATGAGTTCCCGCATTTTCAAATATTCAAATAAATACTCAAAAAAATTAATTTAATTAAAAAAAGGCCATCCTGAAAAAGTAATTTGAAATTTGGACCAAGGATTTGACAATCCTGCATTTTTACGTCCAGGTTCTGAATTTACAGTAAGGCCCTCAGATATCCCCAATAAAGATATCATTGAATAGAACATAACAACCAACTTAATATTCTTAGATTACTTGCAGAGCTCAAATAGAGAAGTTCTGTTGTGTAAGGAGATAATAGTCCTGCTGTGTTCTCCCAGCTTTGTCAGCTACTTCAACCTTACCCTTAGAACCCTTGAGTAGCACAGATACAAAGCTTGAGCATCTTCAGGCCATCTCAATAGCACTGTCAACCAATATATGAGCCTATTTGCAATAAAATCTTCTTAGTATTCTCTCTTATTTCCTTTGATTTTACCATTCTTTGACTTTTTTGGTATTTGGTACAATTCTATGCTTATTTTAAAGTATAGTTTATAGTTAAAATATATGAAGATTGTTATTTTTGGGATTATTCTAACTTTTGGGCTTTACCCAACTATGTTGCTACTAATTGATCCCATTTTTATATTGCAGATTTGGAATTCTGAGGTTTTTTAATATTTTAAATGTTTTTTGTTTTTGTTTCTTGAGAATCTTTTGGGTTATTTTTGGAGTTCAAAAAATCTAAAATTTTAAAACCGTTTTTCCTTAGTCAAAATGCCGTAAATCAAAATGGCGTTTTTACTATAAAATTGAAATAGCTAAAATTTAGATGGCATATTTTGAGATGGCGTTTTTTGAGATGCAGTTTTTGAAATGGAATGCCCTACCCATTGGCTGGGCTGATGCATGGCAAGGGGGCATCCAAGTGAGCAGTTACTGCCTACAAGGATGCCCAACTGGTTTGCCTAGACCCAGTATCCGTCAATGGAGTTTACAGAGTAAACTCCATTGAGCTTGTTGGGATTTCCTGGAGATTCTCCCATTCAAAAATGTACCAGAGATGGGCCAGGCCCATGTGACTGCGTGCTTCTGCTTTTCAGTGGAGCACACAATATCTTACCTGTTGGAGAACTTTGGGCAGGCGGTGTCAAAAATGGCTGTTGCAGACGCAACAGCTGTCAAGAAAACTAAAATCCTCCTGGCAGACTTTGGGCTGGCATGGAGTGCCACCAGATGGGGGTCCCTCAAGCAATGGAGCTGATCTTTGCTAAAACCAAACACAAGAAAAAAATAAGTGCAGTATACAATAATCTGTGTGAGTTTACTGAAGCCTTTGCTGGACAAAGGCTTCATCTGATGTTTACCTGAGGTTCCTGTTTTACTTCAGTATGAGCACTGATGTGGAGGATCTTGACAGGGTCCTCCTAGGGATTGACAAGGTCAGGCTCTCTCTAGATGAGAAAAAGGTCCCCTGGGTACAACTCAGTGGACCACGTGATACAAGACGCCCTGGTCCTGGCAGGGATTTACAGGTTTGTAGCCCCGCCAGAGAAGCTGCTCCTACATTCCCACCTGACCCTTCTCCCTTTTACTAGCTGCCAAGAATGTTTTAACCAGGTGTATCCACCGTTCACAGTGTGGCAGTGGAGAGTGTGCAACACCTCTATTGCAGGGTGGGTACATATTGCCAAACCCATTATAGGTGCTCCTAATTTTTCTATATCAATAAACATATTTATACTCTAGATTATTTTTAATATAATTAATTTTTTTAATATTTATTTTAGCAAACAAAAATTGAAAAATATATTACAGAAACAGTTTTCATAAAAGCATAAAATTATACATTAATAAAATAAATTCTAACTTGTACATTTTATGTTTAACTTTTTTAAACCTATTTTTATATTTATTTGAAAAAAGTGATATAACTATATTTGCGTAATCCAGTATTGAGCATTTGGGATAATCTCAGATGGAACAATAATATAAAATAAAATAAATAAATAACTTACCTCCATTGATGGTCTTGCCAAATGTGATTGTGGGCTTAGAAGCTTCTAAATATAAAATGATAATTAATAAATCTTAAATAGTAGATTAGAGAATATAAAAAAGTTGGACAAGCTAAGCCTTTAATTGATGGCTGTTTGGCTAGGCACACAGGGATGAACAAATCAGTGTGGCCATAGAATTTGACCATGGTCTCAGCTGGAAGGGTGTGGATCCCAGCCTGCAGCAAATCAAACTGGTCCTTGGTCCTAGTTGGGGTTCCTTGCTTGATGACTTGCTTGAGCCACTAAAAGACTTCCTTGATGGGATTTAGGAAGTGCAAATAGGCAGGGATGTCAGGGATCCAGTCTTGGGCGGCCGGCCTGTTGTTTTCAGAGGCAACTTGGTCCAGGTTTTTTGCGGGCAATGCCCACCACAAGAGGGGAGCTAACTTTAAAAGGTATGAGGCAGACTTCCCCACCCAAGACCACGGGCCAGCGGCAGGGATTATAGTGTCAATCACTCCTGCGAGGATGATGTACACAATCCCAAAAAGCTTGCCAGTATGGTCTGTTGAGAGGTTGGGTGCAGAAGCAGGCATGGGTTTTGGTGTCACAGGTGGCTCCATGGACAGGTCGTAAGCAGGGAGATAATTGAATTTTCCTCTGAAAAACTTGGGTGTTGAAAATATCCACGGGCCTTGTTGGTTCTATCTAACTACGGATTGTATGCGGGCCAAAGGATTGAGTTTGAGTATCTTTTCTGGGGTGTATACTTTTTAATCAGACTTCAGAGGGTAGTTGGTAAAATGAATGGGTCCAAAGGGTACACCAGGAGGATGGAAAACAGTGGGAAGAGGGGCCAGGAGATCTTGAACTGAATTGTTAGACAGCAAATACAAAATAAGGCAATAGCTGTATGAGCTAAATTAACATAACATTTATTTAAAAATGGTGATAAGTTTGGAGCACGGGGTCCTTGGGTCTATATAGTACCCCCCTTCAAACTTAACATTTTCCATGGGGGGTCTATCAAGGCATTGGGAAGGCCAGGGCCGGGGGAATTGGGTGCTTGGGTCCAAAGGCGGCAAAATGGCACCTGGCCTGGGAGTTCTTCCATTGGTCAAGAATCTTGATTTGGCTGCTTGATTGTCTTGCTCTGGTGTCAAGGTCATGGGACCGGGCCGCGGGCCTGTGCCTCTTTCCTGGGTTTGCTCTTGATTGGTTGTGGGTGTAGACTTCAAGTTCATGAAGCTAATAGTTGCCAGATTGGTACCTCCATTAGGTGCAGTGATTAATCCTCCATTTGGTGCAATGATTTCTTTGGTTTGTCTCTTTTTACCACATAGGTCAATACGCTCAGTATCAACTTGTGGGGGCTTGATCCCAGAAAAACGCAGGTGGGCAGTCCCGCGGCTCACAGGCCTGGCGGCCCAAAGGAATCCAGGTTCAGGGTTTGATCCCTGCTCCTTGGCCTGGGTTTCTAGGGAGGAATAATTGTCAATCCTGACACCTTCCCCTCTTCCCCTGAGGGCCCTCCCTTCCAATTCTTCTTGTTCAGGTAGAGTTGGACGGCTTCTTGGGCATTAGTCAGGTTGCTCAGCGGCTCCCAAGTACTTTCTTCTAGTGGGTATCCTTTTCACTTGACATAATACTGGGGTTTTTGGTAGTGAGTTTGGTTGCTGTGCATGTATTCAACTTCATATTCCTCAGTGCAGTCTGTTTGGATGGGCAGGGGCTGTCTTAATCTGTTGGTGGGGGAGTGAGTTCCTGTCTTTTTTGAAAAACAAGGAGAGGTGGAACACATAATGAATCTTCCAGGAGGGGGTAGGTCTAGCTTAAAGACAACCTCACCAACTAGTTTGGTGATTTTGTGGGGGCTGCTTCTTCTGTGAGCTAATTTCCTGCAGGGCACATGTAGGGGTATGTTCCGGGAGTCTAGGTATACTTTGTCTCCAACTTGTAAGAGTTGGCCCGGGATTCATTTGCGGTCAGCAAAAGCTTTGTATGTCTGCACTGCGCGGTTCAGGTTGGTCAAGCATGTTTTTTGTGTGTTGTGAATCTGTTCAATCCAGGAGCTCCCAGTGGTGTTCAATTCCTTTTTGCCAATATGGGGGTCCCAGGTGGGGTCATCCCATAGTTGGCTTTGAATGACGACATTCCTGTGGAGGTGTGGTCCTTACTGTTGTAGGTAAACTGGACCATGGTGAGCATTTTTCCCAATTGTCCTGGTTGGCATTGGCATAGCATTGAAGGTACTTGTCAGGAATGCCTTTGCTTTAATTCCTGACAACAACAACAAAGTCTTTATGAATCCTGGGTTTCAAATCCCTCTTCCTAAGTTGATCTTTTCCTCAGCTCCTAAAAAGGAATTATTAGTATGTAATAATTGTTCTAAATTACCTTTTGCTGTCCTGGAATCCAGTCTGGAGGTCTCCTGTGTCAACACGGAGATTGAACCTGCGTCCTCTTGGTTGTCTATGGATCACCTAGATAATATTAGTATTTTGAAGTTGAATTTATCTTTCTCAATACGCAAAATGACTGCCTGTAGCCAATCAGAAGTTACAATGGGTCCTGGGACTTTTGAATTTGATTTTGATTCAAACGCTAATAACGTTAAGTTATTAGAAAGCTCTTTACTTGATTTAAATCAAGTAAAACCAATAACAACCGTTTCTGTTAATGCATCTGCTTCTAGATGCCTCCCCCAAACTGTTGGTTCTCCAACAGCTGGGTTAAATAGCACCCAGCTGTTTGGAGAAGCCTCAGCTGAGGTTAGATAATTTAAATCTTTTGAAATCTAAATCAAAGCTCCCCCTGCCAAATTCATTCCCAATTTACCCCAAATTCCCCTGATTATTTGCAAATTGGACACCAATGACAGCCTATATAAGGCTCTAGCTTTCAGCATTATTATCTTTTCAGTTAATAAAGTCAATTGCCAACCTAGTTGATGTTCCTTTTGCCTGCTATCAAATTCTGAAATCAAACACCATGATGCTACCCAAGTCATCCCAATGGGGACCATTTGGGTATAAATGGTTGGTTTGGTTGCTCCTTGTACAGTCCCTTACTGCAAGCCTATCTTTTGGAACCAGAGCAGATTCTGGTTTGCCCCCTCCCAATTGCTTAGACAAGTTGTGGCGCCAAGTGGTACCAGACATATGGTACACCGCCACCCCACTGTCACCTAATCCCCCAATTACAGAGGAACCCCAGGTCATGGGGACCAGCCTTCCCAGTCCTTCCTTGTTTCATCCCATGGCTTCTGTTTTCCTCCTAAGTTATCTTGGAGCTTACTTCCTGTTGGGAAGATTTAATCCCCTTTTAGGTCAATATTGTCTTATTGGAGAATTGTTCCATATGGGGATGGTCTCCCTTTCAATTGGTTTTCTAATCACTGGGTTGAACCCATCCACGGCCATACACCTTTTGGGTGGTATGTT
This sequence comes from Entomophthora muscae, assembly GCA_014839935.2. NCBI lineage: Eukaryota > Fungi > Entomophthoromycota > Entomophthoromycetes > Entomophthorales > Entomophthoraceae > Entomophthora > Entomophthora muscae. The sequence continues at coordinate 103,136 of QTSX02000885.1, forward strand.
TCTGAGCAGATGGGTTCCTGACAGTACTTTTCAAGGATCTGGTTCACTTGCTCAGTTTGGCCATCTGTCTGTGGGTGGTAGGAGGTAGATACACATTGCTTGATTCTTAAGTCTTTCATTATCTGTGTCCAGTAGTTTGATGTGAATTGGGGTCCTCTGTCTGTGATGATTTCCTCAGGTGTTCTGTGTTGCGTGAGGATGCGGTTGTGGAAATGTTGGGCTGTTTCTGCTGCTGTGCAATTGGTGGTGGTTGGTACAAAGTATGCCATCTTGGTGAAGCGGTCTACAATGACCAGGATTGCATTGTATAAGAGAAATGGTGGCAATTCCACAATGTAGTTCATGGAAACAGATCTCCAGGGTCCATGGGGTATGTTCAAGGGTCTTAGGAGTCCTTCAGGTTTGGTTCTACAAGTCTTGGTCCGTCCACAGGTCTCACACCCCTTCAGGTATGCGCTTACGTCTTGGTCCATTTTTTGTCAAGTAAAGTTCCTTCTGATGCTCCAGAGGGTCTTGATCCTACCCGGTGTCCAGCCATCTCATAATTGTGGTAGTCTCTCAAGACGTTGGTTCTGATGTCCCCTTCTGGTACAAAGATCCTGTTGTGGAGCATTAGTGTGGTTCCCTTCAATGAGTAGCCTTTTTGGTAATGGGCACTATCCAGGGACTTGGAGAGGTCAGAGGTCAAGGTCTTGGTGAACTTGTCTAGTGCTTGGGCCCTTAGTACTTCTGGTTTGCTTGCTCTGATTTTCATTAATCCCAGGTGAATGCCTAGTCTTGCTGTGTCCAAGAGGATTTGGGTGTTGTGGTCGCAGGTTTCTAGGTGGGTAGGCACTAGGTCAGTTCTCCTACTTAGGGTGTCAGGTACCATGTTTGCCTTTCCTGGCTTGTAGTCTATGGTCAGAGTGTAGTCAGCCATTTCTAAGGCCCATCTTGCTTGTTGTTGGTTAAGCTGACGTGGTTTGAAGAAGTAAACCAAGTTCTTGTGGTCTGTCAGGACCTTTACTAGGTATTCAGCACCACATAGGTATTGGCACCAATGTTTCAGGGTCTTCATTATGGCTAGCATCTCCTTATCATATATTGGGTAGTTCCCTTCTGCAGATAGCATCTTCTTGGAGTGATATGCTACAGGATGTAGCATACTATCCCCTCCTTCCTGAAGAAGGACCCCTCCCACCGCAAAGTCCAACACGCTGGTTTCCAGAACAAAAGGTTTGGAGGGATCTGGCATGGCCAGGATGGGGGCAGAGGTGAAGGCGGGTTTCAAGGTTTCAAAGGCGGTGGTACATTCTGGAGTCCAGGTAAAGGTGAACTTGTCAGAGCAAAGGCAGGTCAGGGGGAGGGTAATGTGAGAAAAATTTTGGATGAAATCCCTGCAATAAATTGCTAGGCCCAAGAAACTTCTCACATCCTTTCTGCTTTTGGGCACCGGACAAGATGTCATTGCTTCTACTTTGTCTTGTGCCATGGCAAAGCCGCCAGTCTTCACTACTTATCCCAGGAATTCAACTTCAGACTGAAAGAATTCACACTTCTTAATATTAGCTTGTAAGTGTGCTTGGGAGAGTTTTCTTAGTATAAGGTCCAGGTGGCGCAGGTGTTCCTTGTGAGACTTGCTGTAGATGAGAATGTCATCCAGATATGCCACACAAAAACGGTCAAGGTATTCCCCTAGAACAGTGTCAATTATCCTTTGAAAGGTTCTGGGGGCGTTGCAGAGGCCAAAGGGCATCACCAGGTACTTGTACAGCCCATATTGGGTTTTGAAGGCAGTCTTGTACTCGTCCCCTCCCTTGATTTGGATTTGGTTTAACACATCTCAGAGGTCAATTTTTGAGTACACCTGGGCTCCAGTCAGTACATCACAGAGGTTGTCAGCATTGGGGATGGGGTAGCAGTTCTTCACCGTGATGTTGTTTAGTTTTTGGGTATTCACGCATGGACGCATCCCACCATCTTTTTTTCCTACAAACAGCATGGGCAACAAGCAGGGGCTTTTGACACCTGGATGAACCCTTTGTTTGTCATATCTTCAAGGTATGCTTTCAAAGCCACTTGCTCGTGGTGGTTAAAGCTGTAGATGGGGCCGTGGTGCGGTTGAGTCCCTGGCAGCAGGTCTATGGCGTGGTCATAGATTGAATGACTGGGTAGTTTGGTGGCTGCCTCTTCACTAACCACATGGTTCCATCTCTGTAGGGGGTTAGGCAGTATTCCAACACTAGATTCTATCTTAATAGCCAAGAGTTTGTTGGTAGGGGGTTGGTCATGGCTCATGCAAAAAGGAACTGTGTCACAGGATTCTGGTTGGCCTAATGTGGCGGTTTGCTTGCGGTAGTTCAAGATCAGGCCATGTTTGTTGGACCAGGAGTTGCCCAGTATAAGGGGGTGGGGTATTCCTAGCAAGAGGATCAGGAACAACAGGTATACATTGTGTCCAATGGTCAATGGGAGTTCTTGTTCACACTCATAGCCGGTGTCCAAGGAGCTGTTTCCCATGATTACTTGTAGACTGCGCTCTGAGGCTCTCAAGCCTAATTCTTCTGCTAGGCTGGCGTCAATAAAACTTTTGTCTGCCCCTGTATCAATAGAGGCTTCAATCTTGCACTTGTTCCCCACTACTTCTATGGTCACTTGGATGAACTTGTAAGACTGGGAAGAAGTGTTTATTTGCGCCAGTGAGATTGGGGCAGTGTTCTTCTTAGGGCAGGCTCTGGTCAAGTGGCCTGGTTTGTGGCAGTGGAAGCAGAGTCCTTCACAGTAGTGCCATTGGAGCTTTTCAGGGGTCATCCCTGTTCTGTTGGGGGTCAGTGTTTGGGGTTGGCGGCCCTGGGAGGAGCCAGTGTTCTCTTGGTTCATGCTGGGACCCTTGCACAGGGGAATTAGCTTGTCTAGGCTGAGGGTGGGCAGATGGTGCTTCAACAGGTCCTTCATTGCTAGGTTGTCGCCTTTCCGGAAAATAATGGCTGCCAGTTTGTCCTCCAGTTGGGTGCAGGTTTTCAGTTTGAGGAATTTGCTGGTATACACTTGAATAGGTCAAGGACCTTGTCAAATTTCTAGCAGGGAGTTCAGGGCGTAGTATCTAGTGTTGCAATCTTCACCTGTGGCCATTAACTCAGCCTCATACTTGGTGTAGTCTAAGCAGAATTCTATGTTCTCAGCTGTGGCCTTGCCAAACCAATCCAAGGCGTCCCCCAATAGCATTGAAGCAATCCCAAGGATCTTCTCAGTGTCACTGGTATAAGAGGAGGCGTTGGTAAGGAAATGCAGGCAGAGGACCAGCATGGCACATCTAGCTTCGTTAAGCGTGAGCTTTCCCATCTGAGGCATCTCCACCTTGGTGAGGGACAGGTTCACAATCACGTTTTGCACTTGGGAGGAGGGGGCCTTGTTGGTATCAGTAGCAGCAGTGTTGGTTCTTTTCAGGTCAATCAGGTTTGTACTCTTCCACATGGAAGAGATCAGGTAGTGGACATCTTATAAGTGTAATAAGTGATTATCAATAGCAAAAGCATAATAGATGCCCCAATAAATAACAACATCTTGGGGCTCAGGGTACCAGGTTTTATAAAGATTGCCATAATGTCAGGTATCCAGTCTTGGGAAGCCAGCCTGTTGTTTTCAGGGGTAACTCAGGCCAGGTTTTTTGTGGGCAATGTTCACCACAAGAGGGGAGCTAACTTTAAAAGGTATGAGGCAGACTTCCCCACCCAAGACCACGGGCCAGCAGCTGGGATTATAGTGTCAATCACTCCTGTGAGGATGATGTACACAATCCCAAACAGCTTGCCAGTATGTTTGGTTGGGAGGTTGGGTGCAGAAGCAGGCATGGGTTTTGGTGTCACAGGCGGCTCCATGGACAGGTTGTAAGCAGGGAGATAATTGAATTTTCCTCTGAACAACTTGGGTGTTGAAAATATCCACGGGCCTTGTCAGTTGTATCTAATAGCAGATTGTATGCGGGCCAGGGGATCAAGTTCAAGTATCTTTTCCGGGGTTTATACCTTGTACTCAGACTTCAGAGGGTAGTTGGTAAAATGGATGGGTCCAAAGGGTACACCAGGAGGATGGAAAACAGCAGGCAGAGGGGCAGGCGGGCCAGGAGATCTTGAACTGAATTGGTAGGCAGCAAATACAAAATAAGGCAATAGATGTATGAGCCAAATTAACATAACCTTTATTCAAAAAATGGTAATAAGTTTGGAGCACGGGGTCCTTGGGTCTATATAGTACCCCCCCTTCAAACTTAACATTTTCCATGGGGGGTCTATCAAGGCATTGGGAAGGCCAGGGCCGGGGGAACTGGGTGCTTGGGTCCAAAGGCGGCAAAATGGCACCTGGCCTGGGAGTTCTTCCATTGGTCAAGAATCTTGATTTGGCTGCTTGATTGTCTTGCTCTGGTGTCAAGGTCATGGGACTGGGCTGCAGGCCTGGGCCTCTTTCCTGGGTTTGCTCTTGATTGGTTGTGGGTGTAGACTTCAAGTTCATGAAGCTAATAGTTGCCAGATTAGTACCTCCATTAGGCGCAGTGATTAATCCTCCATTTGGTGCAATGATTTCTTTGGTTTGTCTCTTTTTACTGCATGGGTCAATATGCTCGGTATCAGCTTGTGAGGGCTCAATCCCAGAAAAATGCGGGCAGGCGGTCCCACAGCTCACAGGCCTGGCGGCCCAAAGGAATCCAGGTTTGGGGTTCAATCCCTGCTCCTGGGCCCAGGTTTTTAGGGAGGAAGAATTGTCAATCCTGACAAGGGAGGAAGAGAAGGCGCAAACTGCCGTGGCCAATTGCTGGGGGCCCACTGCAATGCTAGTGTCAATCATCAGGAATTCCTCAAGAAAATAAGCCACCTTATGGAGACCAATGTTGTCCCGTACAATGAGGTTGGTGAAGCCCATGCTTGTGTACCTCAGGTGCTCCTGGACCAATTTGAGGAATGATAGAAAGGTCCTGCTGTTGTGAGATCTCAGGATTATTTGATACATCTCAACCCCCTTCAGACCAAGGAGAGCTACCATTGAATAGGCTGTGGCGCAGACTTCAGCACGCCAAGCCATCCCGTCATTTGAGCCTTTTGGGACATAGCCATACTCATTCTGCATAGACAAGGCAAAGGCTGATTCATCAATGTAATAGAATTTGACTGTCCCCTTGGCTTTGAGGGCAGTATATGCCTCTGCGTATTTTTTCTGGATCTTGATATTGGCTGGGCTGTTTCTGTTGTAGGGAGATACCCCAAGCTTTTTCCAGAAAAATCACATTCCCTTCATCATATGGTAGCAAAAGGAAATCAAAGCCTCAACCCCAAAAGTAGATTTGACCATGGCATGAATATTTTCCAGTTCAAGATGGCAATCTTGGGTTATCCACTGGTAGATTTCCCATTTGTGCTCCTTGGTGAGCATGGTGGATACACACATGGATTCCTCCACAGCAAGGACATGGCTAGTTCTGATGAATTTGTTATAGGTCTTTAAGGCGTACTTGGGATCCACCCCAACAAGAGCTGTAGCCGCCTTATAGTCACCAGATTCATGCATGAGCCAGAGAAGAATGATCCACTTGATATCAGGAATGTGCTTCTGGGCAGGCTTAGTGGGCTCAGATGACCTGGGATCCTGATTGGTGACAGGCTTGCAAGGCATGGGTACCTTGTTGTAGAAGGCTGCAACCTTTTTTAACACCAGCTGTTCCTCATCAGTTCTGTATAAATCAGGCTCATTGTCATCTTCCTGGTCATCATCACTGACTTAAGGCTCATAGCTAGTGTCAAGTACAGGCTTTTTCTTCTCCAGCATGGCTGACAGGACCAACTCTTGCCGGTACACAACGCCAAACACATACAATGTAAGTTCTACATCCTTGTTTCTAACTTTCTTAGTGAAGGTAACCTTGGTGGGCTTCTGGGTCAGCTTGGGGACCCAAGGGTTTATGCTCTGCATCCTAGAATCTAGCGCTTCTTGAACTGGCTGTGTCAGTGCAGCATCATTATCAAACTCTCCTCTCCTGTCTCCTTCTTGAGTAGGCATTTGTGTTGCACTAACTCTGTTCTTTGACCCACAGGGGAACCGCAACTGCGGCGCACAACAGGTGCATTGGTGCTCTGTGGTTGTGTTCCTTCAATTTTACAATTTAATAAAATACTAAATAAATTTCAATTAAGCTACTAGATAATTTTAATTTTTGCTTTTATCTGAATATGGATATTTAATTAATATTTTTCCCATCCAATATCCCAATTATAGATTTTTTATTTCTTAATTTGTTGTTTTTGGTTTTACAACGCCCATTTTATAATACCTGAAATAATTCTACCCCTTTTCTCAGATTTTACGCCAAATTAAGCACCCAACACAATATTTTTAAAATTTGTGTTTCAGATCTTAGTTCTTATTTTAGATATATTGGTACCATTCTTGATTACAATCCATTGCATAAACTGATTGAGTGATTTTGTTTACATAGTGAGTTGCTATTGTTTTTTGGTTTTGGGTTGAGATTTGACTCATTGTGCTTGGGTATATTTTTTCACCCATTCACATAGTAAACACATGTACACCAAAAGTCAACTCAAACCATTTTGTTTGTGAATCAATGTATTTTGGATTGTATTTTGAATAGTTTTGCTTTGCATGTGAGCACTTATTTGCTGTGTTGACCCATTTTTCCCATTAATGCTAAAATCCCTGTTAACAGAGTTTATATTTTAACCTAATAGTTGGATTTTGTTCAAATCTGAAATCATTTTGCTTAAATCTGAGATATTTTTGGTTGTGGCCATAGCTTCTAAAACTACTGTAAAAAATAGATAGGAAAATTAAAGCAAAGTTTATTGAACTAATTGAAACCATCAGCAAGAGTAGTAGCCACATCTTCAAAATACTTCTTAATCTCCCCCACCTTGTACTTTTTCTTAATCACTTTCTACACAGCATTCTGGTAGTATTTTTCTTTGTGCTTATTCTTCTTTGGGGCCACCCTGTTGGCCAGGTCACAGAAATTTTACTCATTTATTGCTGTCTCTTCCTGGAGCTTCTGGAAAAAAGTATTAAGTTTGGGGTTGGCCCCAAGCTTAGTCTTCAAGTACTTATGCCACATCTTAAGGCTAGAGATGGCCTTCATTTTGCCGTTAAGGCAGGAGCTCTGGTAGTTCTAAGGGGCAGTGGCCCTGCTTTTCCCTCTCCTGGAAGTAATCTTCTTGCTAACCCAGTGCTTTTCAAAGTACTCAAGGTAATCCTTGAAGATGATGGGGTTCTTTTTGACATAAGCATCCTCCTGGATGGCCCCAAAGCCAAATCAAGTGTCTTCAGGCTTCAAAAAGGCCAAGGCAGCAAACTGAGTCATGGCAAAGTGGCACTTTCCTTTGCCATTGTTAAAGTACTTGTCAAAGAGATCCTTCTTGATATTGAGTTGTTTGAAAAGGGTCTGCCTTAAATAGAAAAATAATCCCTTAAATTTTACATTAAAGGTGTCTTCAAAGGCTCTGAACTGAGCAAGCTTGAAGTCCATAATGATAACCTTTGACCAAAGTGATTACACATGAGCTAGCTGCTCAGAAGCAAGAGCAGACTCATCCTTCTCAAAGGAGAAAGTATTTGCTCTGGTGGCATAGGAGAGAGAGGAAAGCTTGCCAGCAGGCAGAGAGCTTAACACATCCCAGAAAATTTTGAAAGCTCTGGTGTAGACCTCATTCTTAGCACCAGGAAGGAGGAAGAAAACAAGGAGAATAAGCTGGGCGTCAAACTCCTCATGCAGGACCCAAAGCTGATTGAAAAGGGTGGGGCATGTTGCAAATATGCTTTCACACAACTAAGTGATAGCAGTATTGAGCTGCTTCAGATTTTAGGTTGTGGTGTAAGCTATAATCCTATCCTCTACTTTCTGCCCATTGTCATGGAGCAGGAACATCTCTCTGTTCTATGTTTTCTTGAGGGCATCAGATAGGATCAGGAATTTTATTTTAGTGTTGCTCTTGGCCAGGGGGTTTGAGTCTTGAAACCTATTGCTCACAAATTGACCAATTGATTATGGGTTGATAACCTCTTCAGATTGGTGGGAAAGAGGTACTTGCAAGCAAGCACAGCCAAATGAGTGGCACTTTGATCCTTGGAAGTGGGCATAATCTGCACCAGATACTATTTTAGAAGGCAAGAGATCATGATGTTAGGAATGGTGCAAGTATGCTCCCCCTTTATAGTTTGCACCTTATCCCAGTGCTCAGTGTGAGCTGAACTGGACAGAAGTGATCCTAGAAGGTATAGTGGTGGCTTTTGAAGCCCTGGTTGGTATTATTACAAGATAAATGAACCCATTGGCCACCATGGCTGGTCCATACTTATCACTCATAATGAAAAAGTATTTGGGCAAGGATGAAGAAACCTTAAACTTATCATCACTATTACAAATGTTGTGGGTCATAAGAGGGTCCCAAGGTCTAGCTGGAGCATGGAGAAAGCCAGGGAAGTAGCCAGTCTGGGGCTTTGAATCATTCTCTGATGAGATTGCACTAGGTGAGCTTGGTGGGGAAAAGGGGGGCTTGTTGTGGTGCTCCTCATGTGCAGGAGACATATCCTTGCAGTGGGGACTTTGGAGCTGGGTGCTGCTTCTTGATGGGCTCTTTGTCTGATGTAGAGCTGTAGTAACTGTGTTTGATGAGTGTACCTTATCAGATTCCTCACCCCTAGTGTAGTGAGATGGGCTCTGCTCAGGGGAGGGCTTAAGGGCAACCTTCTTGATGGATACTGGCTTCTGATTTGGGGCTTCAGTAGCCTTGAAGAGATTCTTGGTGCCTTTGGCCTGCTTTGAGGTATCCTTGTCCTATAAATAATAAGTATCATGCTCAAAAATAAAGCTATTTATTTACAAAAAAACAGCTATAAAATCATAATAAATGATTTTTGAACTTCTGTGGCTTTTATTGGATATGTATGAGTAAAAACTGAGGTAAAATTGTTTAGTTTATTAAAGTTTAAAACAATAAGTTAAAAGTTAAAAGACATATTAAAAAAGATTAAATTAGAGATAAAATTTATTTTAAAAAATTTATAAGAGAAAAGTTGAAAATACAACTTATTAAAAATCCAGATGATTTTATTATTTAAAAGCAAAAGTTTTATATGTGAGAAGTGAAAAGTGTTGACATTATGAAAGATAGTTAGCAGAAATATGTTGAATTTATGTTGTTGATTAGGAAAATTGTAGATTCTATAAGAGACAATATTAGCACTGTTGATACTTCTTTATAAATCTGCTATGTTTTTTCTAGTAAACTTAATTAAAGTTAATCAAACTAACAGATATTAACTGGTTCTGGTGTTATTCTGCTCATATAACAAAATAAAAATAAAACATACTGTAAATTCAGAACCTAAACATAAAAATGCAGGATTGTCAAATCCTTGGTCCAAATTTTAGATCACGTTTTAATGTCACTAGTAAACTCAAATATTAATTGCAGGAACTGGAATCCAAATTTAATGTACAATAAGAATACTAAAAAGCACCAACCCAAATTGAGAAGCTCCACCATGACTAAAATCAAATGAAAAATCCAATTTCAACAACCATTTTTAGACATAAAAAGTGATTAAACTTTAAAATTATCCAACCCCAGAAATTATACAACATTATACACTTCAAAATCACAGATGTAGAAATTCTGTTACTATTCAAGATAAATCAAGAGAAAATAACTACTCATAACTAAACCAAAAATCTAAATAAATACATATTTAATCTAAAATATATTATTTTATTTTATTTTTATGGACAGACAATCACATTCCCAACCAGCTTCCTGCACCAGCCTGCAGGGCAGCCTGTCTACAAGGGCATCTCAGAGGGTCCAAGAATAGACCCAGAACACAAATTGAGGGGAGTAATGTCAACACACAGGCCTCCCAAGGCATCAGCGCCAGCCAACCACCTCCCGCATCCCAAGCCAGAAAAACCAGCTTAAATCCTAGACAGAAGCTGCTCTCAAGGCCTGCCACAAAAGTCTCCTACACCAGGGTCACTGGGAATACTTAGGTTACTTACACCTCCACTGTGTACCTAGTTGTCACCTGGCCCCACACTCTTGATCCAAGAGTTGCCACTTCCTGCCCCCACTTTTTTGACACCTCCTATGAGCCATTGGCCACAACTGATGAGCCATCTGCACCTGTGATGTATTCCATCATTTACAGCATCACTGAAATTAAGAGTGATCTCACCTTCTACACAAAGGTCCTCATCTCCTGTTTTGAGCCTGCCAGGATACCGTGGTACCTGCCAAGGGCAGGTGTTGGTTGACAGATAGTGAGCGTGAAGCTATCCTCAACTTCTTGAATAGGGGAGTGGCAGTTTAGGATATTGCGTCCCAATTTAGAGTCATAGCCAGATATATTGGCAACCTCAATGCCAAATATGGCAACACTGGTTGAATTGCAAAATCCACCAAGGCTAAGCGGCAGCCCAGCATACTTCAGCCCACCCATCTTGAGGCAATCAGGCGGTAGGTGACCAAGGATGGACACCTGGACACACTTGCTGTCCAATCAATGCTTGCCACATAGTCCAGGCTTTCTGTCTCTAAAACCCTTGTTTACTAAGCAATGGTCAATTTGGGCTTCTTGTGGAAGTTACTCAGAGTTTCTCTGTACAACAGAAACAGTGAGAAACCATTGAGGATCAACACTTTATGCCAAGACTTATCTAGCCCTAAAAAAGACTGGTGTTGTGAATACTGCTATTCACCATGTTTTTATTTTGCCTTTGGTGGGCCATTTTGAAGGCAAATCTTTTGCTTTTGCTTTTGCCTCTTGAAATGAGTTGATGACTGAATTAGGAAGTACAATTGTTTGGTTTCTTGATCCTGCGCAACTCACTCGCCCCACTCATGCTGGTGACAAGTGATCCTATTGTCCTGGTAGTGTTTTTTGGTATTCCTAACCACTATATATTCCATTTTGCATTCACCAATAAAATCTAAGTTCTATTCACATTTTTGTCTTTGTGTCTTCTGTACTTCCGCGCCTCTCTCTAGCCACAACTAGTAGAGATTATTCTTCCAGGGCCGCAAGGTAAGTGCATAGCCTTCCCTGTCATCTAACCAAGACTTAGTACAAATCCAATCCTAGGGTTAGGATTTCCTGTTGTGTGTCTGTTCTGCGCCTCAGAACACGACAAAAATGGTGCTCACTACAGGGGTTCCTATCTCATAGGCCTTGCGTAAGCCTGAAATTACAACATTGGTGCTCACTACAGGGCCAACCCCTGGTAGCTGTTTACCCCTCTGTGTCCCTGATTGAAGCTTCCTACAGATCTCCTGGAAGATGGTCTTTCAGTATCCTTCACAAGAGATTTTCTTCAAGAACTTCTATCCTATTGCCTTCTCTCCACTTATTCTAAAGCCTAACACAAGTGTGATGCCATCATGTTTTCTTTCAATTTGCCCAGAACTCAACACAAGCTTAATATCCACAGTAAGTCTGCTAATTTGCCCAGATTACAACACAAAATTACTGCCTTGATGTTTTCTGCAATTTTTCATAGAGCCCAACATAAGCCCATTGCCTTGTTATTCTTTATATCTGTTCAGAGTCTGGACCAGCAATAGTCATCCCTAAAGTTACTTTCTTTCCTGCTCAATTCTTTCTGTTCTGCCTTTTCATTCCAGATGTTTCCTAGCACATAGTGAGAGATCTTGGAGGGAGATTTGTCATGAATTTTGGTATTAAGATATCTTACTATGATATACTTAGTACTAATTTGATCCATATATGCAATATCATTGATGCTATTGATTCGGGCTTAGCCAATATTTAGCCTATTAATATTATTGCACCATAACACTCTCCATGCAAAACTACCCTAGAAAGACTTATTCTACTTTGATCCAATCTTCAGTACTTCCAGAGATACAGCAGTGTTTGTGATTCTATTACTGGATAATAATACATTGTTCCTCTTATCAAGTTCCAAACCAGTGCCTGCCTTGTGGAGCTCATATCTCTGAAACTAGGGACTCGAACCTTATTCTGAGACTTATCCAGTATCACCTGATCTCTGTAGATCCTTCACATGATATACTAGGATCAATAGAACCTTTCCTGAATGTTCACATGACTGTTCATGTTGCCCTTTGTTCATCCTGAAGATGGAATGAGTGACTATATAATCCCCTCATTCATTTCCTTAATAAATAAGCTTTATTCATATATCTATTATAAGTCCTCTTTTAATAGTCAACAAGTCCTAGGACAACAGGGTTAGGCTCTAGCCTTACAGGGGTTCCTGTCTCATAGGCCTTGCATAAGCCTGAAATTACAACAACTGGGAATGTCCTGTTCTTTTACATAGATGATTATCATTTTCCTCCTCACTCAGGTCTAGGCATGGGTGGGTCAAGAAGGGGTCTAAGGATGGTGCAGTACATTGTGCAGCTGTCTGTTCCCAGACACATTTGATGGTAGCACTTCTGGGTCCTTGCGGGTTGGACCAATATCAAATGATAAAGGGTTCTCACAATAGCAGGACTTTTCTTAATTTTCTCCAAGCTTTAAAAGAGTACCTCTGGATCAATTACAGCGGCACAACCAACATTGTTGTGTTGGATAATGTTGGGCTCCACAAGGTGGATTTAATTGCGTCAGAGTTCTCACCAATAGATAAAAATACCCATTTGGCCGACCATTGCCTGGCTGACTGCTCAATGATACTTCTCTTCCTTCTGCCCTATTCTTCATTTCTGAATCCAATCAAGGAGGTGTTTGGTTGAATCAAGAATAAGGTGAAGAAAGGCCTCTCTCAGGACACCAAGGATCTCTTCAACATTCTTAAGATCAGCCAATTTGCAATGCCACCCAATGTGATGGCAGCTTTTTACAAGCACTCAGAATCCTTACTTCCAAAAGCCCTCAACTCTGAGCCAATCAGATAAATGGGCGCTCTGGATTTATTTGTTTTTTATTTATTTTGTTTTTATTAGAACTCAAAAATTATTAATTATATGGTATGACTTGACTTTGAATTTTATTATAGACATATAAGAATACATACAAAAGTTAAGTAAAACTAATTATACTAGATATAGAGACACATATTTTTATTATAATGTACAAAATAGTTGTCAGGGATCCACTCATTAGGAAGTCTCTCTCCAATCAAATGGAGGAGAACTCACAAGTTGAATTTGACTAGAGTGGTCTCTACTGGAATCTCTATCATTAACATGTGTAGAAGATGACCAAATAAGTGTAATCTCCCCAAGAAAGGAGTGAAATGGTTTAGAAGAAAATAGACGCTGGTGTACCCCAAGACCAACTAGGGGGCCTTGGGGTGGATAATTGGTGGGAATCATGCTGTTTCTACGTAAGGGGCATGGCAGCAATGTGGTCCAAAACAGTACCAAATTGAGTCTTCTGATTTGTTGATAGGAGTTGGTTCAGGAGTTTCAAAGTTCATGTTGGCTTGCCCATAGCTGATTAACACACAAAAAGTCCATACAAGGAGGATGAACTTCATGTTGTTGAAGGAGGAAACTTTGGAATCTACTAATCAAGTTTTTAGAAGTTGAAAATATAGATTTATTGGTTGATAGGAATTGAGAAATTGTTGGAGCAATTAGATCAAAGTTAAATATTCAGTTTAAATACTGAAGTAAATTGGGGGAGGGAGCATAGTGGTTACTAGGCAGTCCTACAATTACAAGTTGAAAAGTATTGCTTTGCAGGTCTGCAGCCTGCAATGCAAGAAGAAGAAATTTGGGTTACTACATTGCAGTGTTCTTTTGTGCTGTGATTGTAGTTGGTTTTTGGGTCTGGATGAATGTTAATTCCTTGGCTTGGTTGATTTGAATCCACTGATTGGCTTGCTGGTTTCCCTGAATATTGTTGGTATGGAGTTTGACATTTAATTTTTGTTTTATTGGTTAATTTAGAGGTTTCAGAGCTCATTTTAAACGCTCTTTTGTTGCTGTTGTTGTGTCCTTCATCTGTTATCTGAGTTTTCAAACTTATAATAGAATTTATATTATTGGAATCCTCAAAGATTTTGCTTTTGATTTTGATTTTACGCTCAGTAAAGCATGTGTTGATCAATCTTAAATGTGTATTTGACTCTATCTCCTTAATTGACCCGTTATCAATCTTATTTCTTGTTTTTACATTTAAAAATATTGTTTCAGTCTCATTGTTCCTAATCTTTTGTCCAGTTTTTGATTGAGTATTTGTGAAAGGGATAGAATCACTTATAATAGTGTATTGACTGTTGAGCTAACAAATAAATAGATTTAAAAAGATAGAAATAGAATAATTTTATTTAAATAATTGTGAACCCTTTTTGGTACTTTGGCATTTTTAAGCCACAAATTGGACCTTGCAAGTCATCATCTGACCTTATTGATTTAGTGCCACTATAGCTACACAACACAAAAACCAATGATTTTCATGTATCTCTTACTAATTAGTATTTATGACGCAGCTTAAGGATATTGAATATACTTATCAAATAATATTACAAGGGAAATGTAATTCAAGCTCTAAACAATCACTTGTTTAGAACATAAGTTGAGTGGGCCACTTGATGCAGATAAATTCAGTTCTTGTTGTTTAACTATGTAATATATGAACCCGTACTTGACAGGGAACTAAATAAACACATTTTTAAATCATATTTTATTATTTCATGTGTTTGCTTACTATAACTACTGTCTTATAATATATTTAGATATATTACTATTATAATTTAACTATTAAAATTTAAATTATTAAATTTAAATATTTAAATTTTAATACTTTAGTTTTAAAAGCTATGGCAACAACCAAAAATACCTCAGATTTACACAAAATGATTTCAGATTTGAACAAAATCCAACTATCAGGTTAAAATATAAACTCTGTTAACAGGGATTTTGGCATTAATGGGCAAAATGGGTCAACACAGCAAATAAGTGCTCACACACAAAGCAAAACTATTCAAAATACAATCCAAAATACATTGATTCACAAACAAAATGGTGTGAGTTGACTTTTGGTGTACATATGTTTACTATGTGAATGGGTGAAAAAATATACCCAAGCACAATGAGTCAAATCTCAACCCAAAACCAAAAAACAATAGCAACTCACTATGTAAACAAAATCACTCAATCAGTTTATGCAATGGATTGTAATCAAGAATGGTACCAATATATCTAAAATAAGAACTAAGATCTGAAACACAAATTTTAAAAATATTGTGTTGGGTGCTTAATTTGGCGTAAAATCTGAGAAAAGGGGTAGAATTATTTCAGGTATTATAAAATGGGCGTTGTAAAACCAAAAACAACAAATTAAGAAATAAAAAATCTATAATTGGGATATTGGATGGGAAAAAATATTAATTAAATATCCATATTCAGATAAAAGCAAAAATTAAAATTATCTAGTAACTTAATTGAAATTTATTCAGTATTTTATTAAATTGTAAAATGGAAGGAACACAACCACAGAGTACCAATGCACCTGTTGTGCGCCGCGGTTGCGGTTGCCCCTGTGGGTCAAAGAACAGAGTTAGTGCAACACAAATGCCTACTCAGGAAGGAGACAGGAGAGGAGAGTTTGATAGTGATGCTGCACTGACACAGCCAGTTCAAGGAGCGCTAGCTTCTAGGATGTGGAGCATAAACTCTTGGGTCCCCAAGCTGACCCAGAAGCCCACCAAGGTTACCTTCACCAAGAAAGTTAGAAACAAGGAGGTAGAACTTACATTGTATGTGTTTGACGTTGTGTACCGGCAAGAGTTGGTCCTGTCAGCCATGCTGGAGAAGAAAAAGCCTGTACTTGACACTAGCTATGAGCCTTACGTCAGTGATGGTGACCAGGAAGAGGACAATGAGCCTGATTTTTACAGAACTGATGAGGAACAGCTGGTGTTAAAAAAGGTTGCAGCCTTCTACAACAAGGTACCCATGCCTTGCAAGCCTGTCACTAATCAGGATCCCAGGTCATCTGAGCCCACTAAGCCTGCCCAGAAACGCATTCCTGATATCAAGTGGATCATTCTTCTCTGGATTATGCACAAATCTGGTGACTATAAGGCGGCTGCGGCTCTTGTTAGGGTGGATCCCAAGTACGCCTTAAAGACCTATAACAATTTTCATCAGAACTGGTTATGTCCTTGCTGTGGAGGAATCCATGTGTGTATTCACCATGCTCACCAAGGAGCACAAATTGGCAATCCGCCAGTGGATAACCCAAGATTGCCATCTTGAACTAGCAAATATACAGGCCATGGTTAAATCTACTTTTGGGGTTGAGGCCTCAATTTTCTTTTAGAACCATCTGGTGAAAAAAATGTGCTTTTTGGGAAAAAGCTCAGGTATCTCTGTACAATTGAAATAGCCTAATCAATGTTGAGACCCGTAAAAAATATGCTGAGGTGTACACTGCCCTCAAAGCCAAGGAAACAGACAAATTATATTATATTTGTTGTAACTGTGCTGTTTTAGCAGAGTTATATGGGGAAAAATATTTAGAAGATGGATAATAGTCTTTATTGTGAGATAGTGATTATATAGTTCATGTGAATCAAGGATAACAGGAACATGATTGGTGATCACACGGCTGGATGGAAGAAGGGGGTGGCTTGATCCTGGTAATGATTCAAGCGCCAAAACAAGGTATCCACCAAAAAGGATCTTTATCTGTTCATGTTGTTGAATTTGGTAATTTGAGTTGACTTCCTAGTCTGGCTTCAAGTGACTGGATAATTGGATTGCGGGTCACAAACCTGCTTGGTTGGGACCTTGCTGGCGGGTCAAGCCTGCGGTTTTGACACCCCCTGAGTGAAGGTTGGCCTCCTCTGGGGGCAGGTTGTCAGGGAGGTTGCCAGGAGCCCGGGCGCCATATTGAACTAGTTGCTGTTCTGTGGCGGGCAGGGCAGTTTCTTGTTGTTTCTGTCTTGCTTTGCAGGGCCGTAGGCAATCATGGTGTAGGGTCTTGTCTTGCTTACGTTTGCTAAGCCCTTGCACAAGGTAAGTGTTATTGTTGTTTACTTTCAGAATGATTGCTGGCCCCACTTTTTCAGGTTGTAACTTGCTCTTGTCAACATTCATGACCCATACTTTGTCCCCAACTTCATGTCTATTGTGGATGGGGGCAAATGTCTTTTTCAGAAGTTCATTCTCTTTGGCTGGTTGCTTGCTGTTAGCCTTTATTAATTGAGGGTCTGAGCGTGGAGGGACTTCACTTGGAATTTCCAGTTTAGGATCTGTCAATGCTTGAATGATATTTGGCTGTGTGCTGTATACCAGTTCAAACGGGCTTTTTCTAGTGGATCTGTTCACTTGGGTTTGACATACAAGTAGTGCAGTTGTTAGCTGCTTATACCAGTCTTCAGGTCTCCCAGCAGTGAGTTTGGCTAAGGCTTGCACAAGGCTACCGTTAAGCCGCTCCACGCGTCCATTGGCCTGTGGATGGTATGGTGTAGTCACGGTGTGCTTGACCCTGTTTTTGGTGAGGTATACATTGGTGTCTTCAGAGGTCAATTCTTTGCCTCCATTGGATATCAGGATCTCTGGCTTTCCAAACTTGCTGATTATCTCTTTGCCAATAAATTGCCAAATGTCATTGCCGGTGTGTGCCTTCACTGCTTGGGCTACTGGCCATCTTGTCACAAAGTCAATGATGGTGATGATGTATTTATTGTCATTGTGTTTCTCTGGCATGGGGCCAACAATTTCAAGAGCCCATACTTTGAAAGGTAGTTGTGTGCGGATGGGAAGTATCAACTTTGGTGGGGTTTTGCTTTTGGCAAACTTTTTGCACACCTCACATTGGTCTAGAACTTCCTGGACATTGCAATATAAGGTTATCACCAGGATTTATGTTTTAGAAACTCATATAGGTTTTGGCTCTTGGTATGTCCAAGGTCTCTGTGATAGCGTAGAATGGTGTCAACTCACTGATGCGTGGGGATGTAGGGAATGGTTGTGCCGTCAGTCATTTTTCTGTGAAGAGTCCCGTATACATCAGCAAAGAGGTGTTCATTCTTGATGACATTTTCTTTTTTTATGTTGGTGGTGCCAGGGGGAACCCTTTGTCCTTTGTTGGTAGCACTAAGAGAGGCCAGTCTGGATTGAGCCTGTTCTCTCCTCTTGAAGCACAGACATATAGGCAGGACAGGGTGTCTGCCATGGCGAGCTCAGCCCCAGGCTTGTACTGGATGAGCATGTTAAATCTCTCCAATAGTTCCATCCACCGCGCTTGGCAGCGCAACAGATTTGCTTGAGTTTTGAAATAGATGAGTGACTTGTGATCAGTTAACACTGTGAATTCTTCCTGGCGTTCCAGGTAACAACGCCATTTGACTAGGCAGTGCACAATAACCAGCAGTTCTTTGTCATGGATAGGGTATCAACACTTGCCCTCTGTCAATTTTTACAATTTGTAGGCTATGGGCAGGAAGTTGCTGTCATTTTTTTGATTTGTAGGACTCCCCCAATGGATGCATATGAGGCGTCAGTTTCCATTTGGTACTCCCCATCATGTTTGGGGTATTTTAGGATGGGAGCTGTTGTGAGTTTCTTTTTGAGGCGTCTAAAACAGAGGTCATATTGGGGGATCCACACAAACTTGGACTTGGCGCCTGTTATGGCAGACAAGGGGTAGTCAAGACACCACATTCAGGTATGAAAGGTTGTACATAGGCCACCATTCCCAAGAAGATGTGGAGTTCCAGCTTATCCTTAGGTGGTGGCATCTTGCAGATGGCCTGTATCTTTTGACTGTTAGGTTTGATGCCATCCTTTGAGACTATGTGTCCCAAGAAGGGTAGTTGCTCATGGAAGAACTGGCATTTGGAGGTCTTGGCCAACAGTTTGTGTTGTGCCAAGGTAGCAAAGACTGCCTCTAGGTCTTTGTGATATTGTTCCACCAAGGGGCTGTAGATGATAATGTTGTCTAAGTACACCAGGGCGTGCTTGCCTATGTGGGGCGCAAACACTTTGTTTATGAAGGTTACAAAGGTGGACGGGGCATTGGTCATACCAAAGTTGAGTACCACACATTTGTAGGAGCCGTATTTAGTGCAGAAGGCTGTTTTGGGAATGTCTTCCTCCTTGATACAAATCTGATTGTAGCCTGAAGTTAGATCAATCTTGGAGAAGACTGTGGCTCCTCCCAAGGCATCAAAGAGTTTGTCAATCAGTGGCAGTGGGTAAAAATTCTTAATGGTAACTTTGTTCAGGGCACAGTAGTCTGTGACCAGACGTAAGGTACTGTCCTTTTTAGCCACAAAGAATATGGCAGCCCCAAAGGGAGACTGTGAGGGGCGGACAAGTCCTTTTTCCAATGCCTCCTTGAGGTAGGCGCGTAAGGCACTGTCTTCATTTGGGGTCAGCCTGTAGATGGGGTGCGCCTTGGGTACAGCCCCCTTGAGTTGGATGGAGTGCTGAATATGCTTCTCAGGGGGTAGCCCAGGTAGCGCTTCCTTAAAGATTTCTGGATGGCGGGCCACAATGTTGCGGTCCTGAGGCGTGGAGGTATCCTGGTGATCTTTGAAGTGTATGACCTCATACTGGCAGGAATCCCAGTCAATTGACTTCAGGTCTTTCTTTTTGTCCTGGGTCTCTGTGATACATACAAAGATGTGGTCAAGTAGCAGTTGGTCCATGGAGTCAGGGTAGATCTGGTGGTTGATACCTTCATGTTTGATGGTCAACACTGAGGTTGCCCAGTCTACGTGAGGGTTGTTCTTTTGTAACCATTCTAGCCCCAGTACAATGTCAAACTTAGGAAAGTCAATGACGGGACCTTGAATGGTGGAGTGAAGGTTCTCAAGCATGACAGAGAAGGGGGCAGTTTCCTTTGTCACAGTGATGTGGTGTTTGTCAGCCAGGACCACATTTTTAATCTGCAAAGGATTATTGGCCAGCTTGAACTTATGCACAAAGCTACTGTTGACTAGGGTTTGGTCTGCGCCCAAGTCCAGGAGTGCTGAGCCTGTGTAACTGCAAAAGCAGAAAGGATAGGACATCAATTTATTGGGATGTCTGGAAATGGTGTACAGTACCAGGTCCTCCAAGGGCACTTGGATCATTAGACATTGGTCTACATCTGCAGGTCAGTATTCATCATTGGGCAAGTCAGGAGTTGCATGGGGAGAGCTTGGCTTGCTTAGTGCTCTCCCCGGGATTTTCGCTTATCTTGGTTGTCTTTTTGGTGGTGACACAGAAATGGGTACGGTTTGACTGTCCATTGTTTCCATTTCCATGCCCATTTGAACCCGTGGGTTTGTGATTGGCGTTGCTCCCATTGCCTCCAGGGGGTGGTTGAGAGGAGCGCCCGCCTGGATGGGAATCCTTGGGTCTTTCTTGTTCTCCAGTTTGTGGCTTGTGCAGTGCATTAGATGTCTGCTCCGCTTTTTCTGCTTCCTGGTACAGGCTTTGCAGGTTGATCACCTGATCTAGGTTCACATGTCTCATCACGTGCAACTTAAGAGTGCCGTAGTATATGAGGTGTGTGGCTGGGGTGTCAAAGGCCATGTGGAATGGTGCACAAAGACAGAGTTCCTTGTAGACGCAGGTAAGTTCTTTTACAGTGCCTTTCTGGGTCAGGTTCTTCACTTGGCAAATGATCATGAGTGCTGTATCTTTAAGCACAAATCTTGCCAGTAAGTCTTGCTTAAAGGTATCCCAGTTCTTGTTGGTGTGCTCTTCATGCCACTTGTTGCACCAGGTGCTAGCGTCATAGGTCAGGTGAATGGAAATTTCTGTGATCCAAAACTGCTGTGGGCATTCCATCTGAGCCAGTTTGCTCTGGGCAGACTGGATCCATGCGGCGGTGTTATTGTTGTTGGCCCTGGAAAAAGGTTCCAAGGCGGCGCTTTGTAGTCTCTGAGCTACATAGGCGGGCGTGGTGGTTTTGTCAGCTGGTTGCAGCATTGAGGAGGGTGACAGGAAGAAACCTTGTGCAGACATGGCATTGAAGGCTGGTAGCAGGATTACTGTGTTTTATTATAGAACAAAACCATCAGGTATCTTGTCACCATGAGTTTACAGAGTCCAGTTGGGCGTGAGGCCAGACATACTTCTGTCGAGGATTTGTTGGCTGCGGTGTTTGCGGGTAACAGGCGGAATTATTCAAGATAAGGTAGGATGGAGAACCTATCTGTGCTACCAATGTCGTAACTGTGCTGTTTTAGCAGAGTTACATGGGGAAAAATATTTAGAAGATGGATAATAGTCTTTATTGTGAGATAGTGATTATATAGTTCATGTGAATCAAGGATAACAGAAACATGATTGATTATCACACAGCTGGATATGTCATGGTCCATACTAGAGTCTGGCTGGACTCCCACAGGGGAGGCAGGCCGGGCCTGAAAGGCCATGTACACAATAGGCGCTATGCGGACCAGGTAGTTCAGAGCAGAGGCTAGGGGGCGCCAACTCCCAGCATGGGGCATGACTTGGTTGGCCAGCCCCAATACTGTTATGTAGACAAACCCCAGTTTGCTGAAGTCTTGGGTGGGAGGCGCGTCAGGGAGAGGAGGAGCAGTTGGTATATACTTCATCACTGATGGTAGATCCAGGTGATGGGGATGGAAGTACTCCAGGTCAAGGGCACAGGGCGGTTTGGCAAGGACAACAGGAGTATGGCCAGGAGGATATGGGTATGCAAGCTTGTATTGAGTAGTGGATTCAAAAATAGATGCAAAGAGAATAATTAAATTTGAGCAAAAATAGACAATTCCTGCAATAAGATAATAATTTCTAGGCATAAACTTGCTTTATTAAGATGTCAACAGTGAGAAGGGCTTCTTCCCCTCACTACTTATACTTACTGATGATTCTATGGCCTTTTGTGCCACCAGAGAACTGATGGCATCATTTGGAGGTGGATTTGCAATTTTACCTGGAATTTGCGTGTTTGGCCATTATGATGAGCTCTCATTGGCTGCTATAACATGAAACCTTTGAATTTTGCAGCATCGCAAGTTGCTACAGTTATTTTTAGCTCCCACAATGAATCAATTGCCCAATTGTGCAATCAAACGGTTGTGCTCCCAATGTGCCATTTCCCAATAGGTAGGTGGCCCAGATTTGTTAACAGGCTTGATGCCAGGGATTCAAGGATTGTGTGCCTCTCAAATCCTGGGCCATTTGTTAATTGAAAGGGGGGATTTTGCCCTGGAAAGTGCTTTGTGGGGGCTTCCAAGCTGCATGTTTAATCACCTCTAAAGAGACCAGATGACTGTCCAGGGCACTCTGGGCCCTGACAGGATGGAAGAAGGGGGTGGCTTTATCCTGGTAATGAGTTAAGCGCCAAAACAAGGTATCCACCATAAAGGATCATCATCTGTTCATGTTGTTGGATTTGGTAATTTGAGTTGACTTCCTAGTCTGGCTTCAAGTGACCAGGTAATTGGATTGCAGGTCACAAACCTGCTTGGTTGGGACCTTGCTGGTGGGTTGAGCCTGCAATTTTGACACATTAAAGAATCAGCATTTGCCTTGTCTATGCAGAATGCATATGAGTATGTCCCAAAAGGCTCAAATGACGGGGTAGCTCAGTGTACTGCAGTCCGCAACACAGCATATTCCATGGTGGCTCTCATCAGTCCAAAGGGGATCAAGCTGTATCAAATGATTTTGGGTTCTCACAACAGCTGTACCTTCTTGTCATTCCTCCAATTAGTCCAGAAGCACCTGAGGCGCACAAGCCCGGGCTTCACAAATGTAATTGTGCTGGATAATGTTGGTCTCCACAAGATGGCCAATATTCTCAAAGAATTCCCAACTATTGACACCAGAATTGAAGTGGGCCCCCAGAGATTGGCCACATCAAATTTGCACCTTCTCTTCCTCCCTGCTTATTCATCCTTCCTAAATCCAATTGAAGAAGCTTATGGGTGGCTCAAGCAAGTTGTAAAGTAAGGGACCCTAACTGGGACCAAGGACCTATTTGATTTGAAGCAGGCTGGGATCCACATCCTCCCAGCTGAGACTGTGGCCAAATTCTATGACCACGCTGATTTTTCATCCCCACATGCCTTGCCAAACAGCCAATCAACTAAAGGCTTAGCTTGCCCAACTTTTTTATATTCTCTAATTTACTATTTAAGATTTACTAATTATCATTTTATATTTAGAAGCTTCTAAGCCCACAATCACATTTAGCAGGACCATCAATGAAGGTTAATAATTTATTTATTCTATATTAATTTTTTATAATGGCATCTGAGGCTATCCCAAACACATGATACTTCATTAGATAAATATATTTATATCACTCTTATCAAATAAATATAAAAATGAGATTAAAAAAATTAAATTTAAAATTTACAAATTAGAAGTATATTTTATTAATGTATACTATTATGCTTTTATGAAAACTGTCTCCAGGATTTATTTTGTAAAACTTGTTTCTAAAAATAATAAAGAGAAAATTTTATTTAATAAAAATAATATAAATTGTAATGAAATTTATTGGAAGAGAGGATTTATTAAGAGCACCTGTAGTGAGTTCTTTGGTATGTACCCACCCAGCAATGGAGGTGGCGCACAACCTCCACTGCCACACTGTAGACGGTGAATACACCCTGATTGAAATATTCTTGGCAGCTAGTAAAAGGGAGTATGGTGAGGTGGGAGTTCAGGAGCAGCTTCTCTGGTGGGGCTGCAAACCCATAGATTCCTGCCAGGACCAGGGCGTCTTGGATTACATGGTTGACCAAGTTGTACCCGGAGGGACCTTCTTCCTGTCCAATAAGAGCCAGGCCTTGTCAATATCAAGAAGGACCCTGTCTAGGTCCTCCACGCTGGCGCCCATTACAAAGTAGAAGAGATACACGAGGTAAATAAGGAGATGAAGCCTTTTTTCAGCAAAGGCTTCTGTAAACTCACAGAGTTTATTATACACAGTACTAATCTTCTTCTTGTGCTTGGTCTTTGCAAAGGTCAGCCCCATGGCTGCAGGGAGCCCCATTTCATCAGCGCTCCAGGCCAACCCAAAGTCAGCAAGGAGGATTTTTGTCTTCTTGACAGCTGTTACATCTGCAACATCCAATTTCCCAACTGTGCGCCCAAAGTTCTCCAGAAGGTAAGAGAGTGTATGCTCCACCAGGAAGCAGAAGCAAGCAGCTGCATGGGCCCGGCTCATCTCTGGCATGTTCTTGAATGAGAGCGTCACCAGGACGTCCCAAACAAGCTCAATGGAGTTTAGATAGTAAACTCCCCTGAGGGATACTGGGTACAGGAAGACCAGTTGGGCATCCTTGTAGGCAGTAACTTCCCACTTGGATGCCCCCTCAGTATGTGTCAGACCAGCTAGCATGTCCCTTGTCATTGGAAAGGACCCGTGAATTCTGTCTTCAAGCTCCCGCAAGACAGGGGGGACAGAAACAGCTGCCTAGTCACATGATTGGTGTAGTTAGCATAAAAAGTGGTGGGGACAAACAGGACAGGACACAGCGGATTTCACCATCTATGTTTTCAAAAAAAGGTAAGTATTTACAAATTTTTATTAATTTTATTTTTTATGTTACCTTCACATGTATCCTCCTTGCCAGCGGCTTTGGCAGGCTTAGCCATTCTTGGCGCAAGCAATTGTGCTGGCAATTCTGTGTCTTTGATTCTGGCTTGCTTGGCTGTTTTGAGGTGGGCATACATCTCAGGGTTGTCAACCCAGACAGACGGCACAGAGAGGGCAAAGGACTTAAATTAAAGGCCTTCCACAACGGTATTCTGGACATTTAAAAGGTGTTTGATTGTTGTTTTGGAGGTGTCTGGAATCTTGGCCATAAGTGCCTTTGCAGACACATTGTCAATCTTTTCCCCTGTAAGGATGGTGGCCTTCATTTTTGCCTTGACCTTGTGGTCAATGTCTTTGATTTTGGCAATTATCAAGTTGAGATCCTTCAAAAGCTTCTTCAATTCTCTCATTGATTTTTCACTAACCTTTCCATATGTTTTTATAGCTTTCATCCCAATAAAATCTGTATTATTCTGATACTATTGCCTCTTTGTTTATTTCTGTTTATTTTCCCATTTGCTACACTATCCCATCTTTTTACTCATTGTATATATATTTACACTTATCTTGATATGTGTTGTTTGCTTTGTGTTTGCATTGCTTCCATAATTGCCATGTTATTTTTAGCACTTTGCACAACCCCTTGTGAAAATATTAACAACAGTTTGGTGATCAACTAAATTTGAGTTAAAAACTATTGGTTAATTGATTTTAGATAAAGTTGTTACTGATCCAAATTCAAAACCTTAATGATAAACTTTAAGGTTTTGAATTTGGATCAGTAACAGCTTTATCTAAAATCAATTAACCTATATTTTCTGATTCAAATTTCAACAACCACCAAATTGTTGTTAATATTTTCACAAGGGTTTGTGTTTGGGTGTTAAAAATAACTATGTTCTGGATCTAGATACACAGCATAATAAGCATATGATTTTATAGAAATAAACTGAACATAAAGAATAAAACCAACTATAAACAAAGCAAACATGAACAATTTAAATTCAAAATAAAGATAATATAAATAGAAAATTTTTGGTGAAAGGGAGTTTATTGGGGGCAGGGAAGAGAGATGTCTAGTAGGCAGAATAGTGTAGGAGGGAAGGTGTAGAGCTGGCGCTTGCCTGGGGGTCTGTGATTGGGTGGGTGGGGCTGGAAGGTGGGGGATAGTGGTGGCAGGGGTGGAGGTAGGAGGATTTTGCGTAATGGCTGCCATATACCACTCATGGTACTCCTCATTGATCATTGCCGTAATTGGCTGGTAGGTGGTAGTGGCCCAAGGTAGGAGGCGCTTATCTTTGCGTGATTGGTTACCCATGTTCATGTGGAAGACAATTTGGGCAAACAAGTCAGCCACCATTTGGTGGCCAAAGAGAGAATTGTGACCAAGGACCCCAAGATAGAGGTTGTTGAAAGCCTGAGGGTGGCGCTCCTATAGTGTAGATCCAATGTTGAAGAACACAACATCACCCAGATGGATTTCTGCATGGCTGGTGGGATAGACTGAGGCCTGGTGCCTGCGTCCCTGGATGGCCTTGTAGGTGGTGGAGCTACCCTCCATCTAGTGGCTCAAGAAAGCCTGGTAATTGGAATTTAAGCCATCCCAGGAGTTGAGTAATCCACCAAGGATGTGGCTGTACTTGTAGTCATTGGTGAAATCTGAGTTTTTTCAATAGTAGACAAACCCCTTAGCTGAAATAGCCATAAATGCACCAATAACATCCCCTTCTTGACCTTCTTCCTTCTATTCTTGGCAGCAGCTTTTCCTTGCTCACCAAAATTGGTAAAAACTATGGATAGCTTATAGTAAGATATGAACATGATGTCATCTTTTAGACTGGTCAAGCATTGTACCAGAGTGGATTTGATGGCATAATCATACAGGGAATTCTCAGCACCATCCCATTGGTCACCGGCAATGGGTAAAAACACATATTGAAGCCATCTTTCCATGCATCCAGAGCTGCACTATGCGCTCAGACACCCAAATGCTATTTTGCGCAAGTTGCTTCCAGACCTGGGTTAGGGGAAGCTTGGGGTCCTGCTGCAGGAAGTCAAGCATAATTGGGTACACCTTGGTGATTTGGGACTTGGGGGCCTTCTTGGGCTTATTGGCTGTCCCAATTGAATTCCCCTTATTTATCAGGTTGTTGAGTTCCCGCATGACGGTAGCCCAGGTGAATTTCAATTGGCTGGCTATCTGATCCCAGGACAGACCCTGCAGATTCAGTGCCACAATTTCCTGGAGAATTTGGGCAGTGATGATTTGTTGCTTGGGACGCTGGGCCGCAGGAGCTGAAGCTAAAGCCTGATTGGATGTAGGGGGACAGGTTGGCTGGTGGCAGGAAGTTGTTCCAAATCAAGGTTGCCACCCTTATTGGTTGCTTGGCAGGAAGCTTGTGCGGGGGTGGGTATGGGAGCGGGAGCAGAGCTAGAAACTAGGTGACTGTTGAACAAGTCAAAGCCATAGGGGTCAGGGGTCAAGTACAGGTCAACTTCCTTGTTACCTGCCTCAAAGGCTTGAGTGTAAACAGGTGCCTCCACGTTCTGAGCCTTGCCTCTATTGAAGCTGACTTGGCTGCTGCTGGTTTGGTCGCTGGTGCTGTCAAAAATGTTGCTAGTAAAAACCATTGTAAAAAAACCTAGGATAAAATCACTAAAAGTAGAAGTTTAAAATTTTATGATTTATTTTTATTGTAATCCCAAGTCTATATTTTTAAGGTTCTCAAAACCATTTCACACAAATCAGGATCCATAAAAATGAATAAAATGCCTCTGTTTCTAAGTTGGATAGCTGTTGATTGGCTGTTAAACTGTTATATTTCTATTTTAGGCTGCTCATAATACACATCTTGTGTGACTTCATTTTGCTTTATGCTTTTGGAGTCTTGCTTTTAGATTGCTTAAATTTTGTTATATTTTAGTCCTTCTGTTGATGCCTCATATTAATCCTGATTGGATTATAATATACTCTGGAACAGCATCTATTCCTCTCACTTGTTGTGTCAGTTTATTTTGTTTATGGTTTAAACAACGCTGCTTGATATTTGCTATATATTTTTATAATGGGCTAGTAAAATTTTGTTTTTGGTTTGACAGTTCATTTATTAACCAAAAATATTTAAATTATTTGAATCCTGAATATTGCGCGACTTGGATTTTGTTCAAATCTGAGGTATTTTTGGTTGTTGCCATAGCTTTTAAAACTACTGTATTTAAATTTTAATGTTTAAGTTTAAATATTTAAATTAAAATTTAAAGTTAAAAAATTTAAAGTAAATATAAAAGTTATATTGCAAGGGAAGATAATTTATTAAGGAGATGCAAATTGCAAAGGGAATGCAATTATTCTGGGGAATTTTACCCCAAAATCAAATTTTCTGCTAATGCGTCTAATTGGATCCATATACTCTTTGTATGTGGTGGACAACTCTGGATGTAATTGCAAGAGGGGTGGCTCTCTGCACCCTGGTGGTTGCTAAACACTTAATAAAAGACAATCAGGTAAGAAAATCAATTAACTGGTTCTTTTTGGGAGGCACATAGTACCCATATAACAATGCCATTGCAAAGGAGTCATACAGGAGGTTCTCAACTATCCTATACCCCTGTGGTGTCTTCTGGCGTTCTAGTGCTAATTGGCATATATCAATTTGTATAGGTACATCTTTCAACTTTTTGATGTTTGTTTTTAATATGCAGTGCAACAGTATTCCTAGGTATACAGCAACATGAATTCTTTGTGAGGTATATTTTTTGGAGAACATGCATAATTTTTTATATACTTGAGCTAATCTGTTTATATAAGATGTATTGCTGAATTTGAAGATGGTTCCAGAGGGTGCCTGACTTGTATCTGCCCCCCATGCCTTGGCAAACAAAATAAATAAAGGCTTAAAATTATTCACAAGGACTGTGTCCCTGACTTTATTTGATAATGCTTTGAATAATTCATTAAAAATTTCAGTTTTTAGATATTTATTTCTATTTGAAAGTTGGTTTTTATTAAGTTTTTTTATATTTGTTGATGTTTGCAAATGGGAATTGTTGAATGCTTTCATAGATATATTCATCAAAGTTTAATTTGATATCCCCGTGAATTTCATTCATCTCTTTGAAGTTGATATTTGCTCTTATTTTGTATACTTCCCTAATCCACGACAAGCACCCTGTGGGTGGTAAATATTCCTTAGCTCTAGCTTCAATATTTGAAAAATTATTCATATTCATTTGAATTATTTTATTTATTTGATTTTTATTTATTTGTTTTACAGGGGCTACCAGTGACTGGTGACCCCCATAGAACCAACTTGGCGTAAAAGCTGCCACCTCTGCAACCTTGTCCCCATCCCTAGTTATAACTAGAGTAAATATAAGTAAAACATAAAAAAGACTTACTAATTGTTTCCCCTATGGCCCCCTCAGCCACAGGCGCTCCTTCATCAAACTTCATAAGTGTTGGCTGCTCTTCATTTGATTTCCTGGGTCTTATCTTATTTATCTTTCTTGCAACTTGTGCTTCCTCTTGATTTTCATTTGATAAATTTTCAGTATTTTGATAAAGAGCGCCTTTTGGGGAAGCTTCAAATAGGGAATTAGGAAAGAAGAGAAGTATATTTTATTGGATAATACTTTAGACTTATATAGACTTGACTGTGGCGGGGATTTAGTTGGATTGAACCTAGGAGTTGGTCATGTGCAGGATGGATTCAAGCCACTGGATACTTGGACAGTCATGTGATATTGCTTGGTTACCATTCTCAGTATGTCAAACAGTATATTGGAAGGGCATCAAATTGGGCAATGGCTGGATGTTAAGTAGGTTGGCGGTGGCCAGAATGCTTGTATATCCAGACCCTTGACACACCCCCTTAGAGGTTACTCTGGTGCATCAGGAGGGGGCTTTGTTTTCATGGCTTCCACCTGATGCTCCTGGAGCTGTTTACTAGTTAGAACCAGTCTGGTCAAGTGTTCTCATTTACTGAGGCAGAGACAGGTTCTGTGGTATTTCTTGACAATTGGGCTTTTGGCACCTTGGAATTTACTAGATAGGTGTTGTGATCTGGTCTATACTTGATTATTCTTCCTGGTCCCCTGTGTACTGAGTCTAGTTTCTTTCTGTTGCCAGCTAGAACCCAGACAAGGGAGTTGATGGGAAGTGGTTCCTCTGTGGAGGTTACCTTTTGTATTTTGAGCCTCTTTATTTCTGCTATTTTAGCTTTGAGGCGGATGTGTTGTAGATTTGGTACTTGTTCTACTGTTAGGGGTTTCCCTGGGGGGATCTTTATGTATGTCTGCTTGTTGCGGGTAATTATTTCTGGTTTGTACCTATAGGTTAGCTCAAACAGGGAATAGCCTGTTCCTTGATTGGTGCGGACTTGGGATACTAGTAATGCATGTTTTACATATAGTGGCCATGTGTCTTTGGCTTTACCATCTATAATTTTCTCTGGGGTCCTGATAATGCTGCTGTTTAGGCGTTCCACTCTGCTGTTGGCTTGTGGCCTGTATGGAGAGGTTGTGGATTGTTTAATTTTTTGGATTTTAAGTTGTTGTTTACTATGTGACCTGATAGCTTGGTTGCTCCATCATTTATGATGTAGTCTGGAGTGCTGTAGTTGGCTTTGATTGCTTTGTTGATGAATTGGTTTATGGTTTCTGCTTTATTCTCCTTTGTTGCCCAGCAGATGGGCCAGCGTATGGCAACTTTGATAGCTACAATTAAGAAATGTTGTTTTGTTTTTGTTTCTGGGAAGGGGCCCACTACATCTGTCCCCCAAACCTTGAATGGTTCAGGATCTGGTACTGGGTTGACCGTTGGCTGAGGAGCCTTTGTGCTGGTGTATTTCTTGCATACTGTGCACTTTTTTAAAACATCAACTATATCCTGTTTGAGGTTGGGCCACCATACTATCTCTTTTAGTGTGAAGTATAGGTTGTTAGCCTTTGTATGTCCTAGTAGGCGGTGATGTCTCAATATGATGTCAACTCTTTATGCAAGTGGGATGTACAGGACATGTTTGTCATTAATGATCAGTATACTGTGCCATTCAATACATGGAAATACTTTTCATTCCTTACTAATTTATCATGGGTCAGTTGGTGTGTTGAGGGGTCTTTTTTCTTTGGTTTTATACTCAAGTTGTACAGGTTTGGCCAGTCAGGGTCCAGGTGGTCAGGGTGATCCTCTCTAGGCTGACATAGTCTAGAGAGAGCATCAGCTGTGACCAGCTCTGCCCCCTTTTTGTATTGGATGTCCAAATTAAGCTGCTCCAGCAGGGGCATCCATTTGGCTTGTTGCCATGCAAATTATTTCTGAGTTTTAAAGTAGATTAAGGATTTATGGTCAGTTAGTACTCAGTCATTTAAATGTCCTTCTAGATAACATCTCCATTTCTTGCATGTGTGATATATTGCTAGCAATTACTTATTGTGTATTGAGTATCTCTTCTCAGTGTTGTTCAGTTTTCTGCTTTTGTAACATACTGTCAGGAAGTCCTGCTGCCCTGGCTGGCAGATGTGCAGGACTGCGCCAATGGCGGTGTCACTGGCATCTGACTCAAGCTTGTAGCACTCGTTATTATTAGAGTATTGCAAGATTGGTGCTTCAATCAAAGCTTGTTTTAATAATTGGAAATTCTTGTCACATTCTGGTGTCCAGATAAATTTCTTTTTCACATACCCTTGGTTAAGTCATTGATTGGTGAGGTTAGTTTTCCGCAGCCTTTGATGTATTTCCTTAGGTAAGCTACCATACCAAGAAAGCATCTAACTTGTTTAACAGAGGTAGGGCTTTGCATGTTATTTATGGCTTTTATTTTGTCTGGATCTTCTTTGATGTCACCTTCAGAGACAATGTGGCCCAAGAACAGGAGTTACTTTTCCATAAATTGGCACTTACTTGGCTTTGCATAAAGTTTGTGCTTTGCGGGTCAATTGAGTGTCTTGCAGACATGCGTGAGGTGTTCCTCTTTTGTTTTTGAGAATATGATGATATTGTCAAGGTAGCATAATGTATTTGAGAGACTGTTTAGTGCTTGGTTCATCATGGTGACAAATGTCGTGGGAGCGTTGGTCATCCCAAAGTTCATTACCCTACACTCAAAGGATCCAAATTGTGTACAGAATGCAGTCTTTGGTATGTCCTTTTCCTTTACTTCAACTTGGTTGTAACCTGAGGTGAGGTCAATTTTAGAGAAAAAATTTGGCTCCTGAGAGTCTTGCAAACAGATCCTCTATAAGTATAAGAGGGTATTTATTCTTTACTGTGCTTGCATTTAGTGCTATGTAATCAGTTACTAGACGCAGAGTGACTTCCTTTTTCTTTACAAAGAACACTGATGCCCCCCATGGGGATTCAGACGGACA
Organism: Entomophthora muscae; assembly: GCA_014839935.2. NCBI lineage: Eukaryota > Fungi > Entomophthoromycota > Entomophthoromycetes > Entomophthorales > Entomophthoraceae > Entomophthora > Entomophthora muscae. The sequence continues at coordinate 134,999 of QTSX02000885.1, forward strand.
AATGAATCCTTTTGCTAGATTGTCCTCAATGTATGTTTTGAGGGTTTGGGTCTCCATGGGAGAGAGTATGTAGAGGGGTACAGGTTTAGGCATGGCTTTACATAGGTTGACGCCATGTTTGACCTCCCATTTGGGAGGTAGCTCAGTGAGTTCTTCTTTGAATCCATGGGTGTATTCATTTGGGAGTGCCAGAAGTTATGGGCATTGGATCTTGGTTGTTTTCATGTTATTGAATTCAGTGTACCTCATTATGTGGAGGGTACTGTATTTGGTTAGATGTTCTGAGTCATCTTGGTTTATGACCTGGACAAATACTGTGTCTCTTAGAATGAGGTTGTTGGGCTCTTTGAGGATGTTAAAATTGACTCTGTTGCATTTGATGGTCATGGTTTTTGTTTTTCAACATACACTGGGGTTCACTTGGGTGAACCAGTCCATGCCTGCTACAATGTTGTAGTTTATGTTATTAATGACAAGTCCTTTGATGGACGTTTGTATACCTTGGAGGTCAATTTGGAAGGGAGTTGTTTTGCCTTTGAGTAGAACCTTTGATTTATCTGCCATTCTGGCGTATTTGAAGTTGGATTTGACAACTGTTATTTTGTACTTGGTTACAAAAGGTTTTCTGACCATAGTGTGTTGTGCACCAGAGTCAAATATAATTTTATATGTATGTGATTTGTAAGTGCATGGATAGACAAGAAGCTGTGAGCAATATTTAATTTTTACGTTCATAAAAATGGAGGATTGCGGGACACGTGGGATGTGAGCAGCAAAGTTTGTGCCTTGGTACAGTTTCTTGTCAAGTTGGGGGGAGACAGGGGCACTTAAGCCTGTTCCCCTCCTCTTTTCCCTGTTCCTCTGTTTTGAGACCTTTGAGGTCAGAGAATGTGGGGTCAGATTCATAGTGGGTTGCCATTTCAGCATTGTTAACTTTGGTGGTGTTCTCTTTCTTGGGACAGGAGCAGTTTGCGCTTTGGCTGTGATTGCCATTGTTGTGATTAGAGTTGCCGTTGCTATTATTGGTGTTTTGGTGGTTATTGCCATTGGAGTTTTCTCTGCCATTGCTGTTTGAGGAGTGATTGCCGTTGCGTGCAGCATATTCCATGTTTGCGCTTTTTTCTGCGTGCTTGGCTTCTGCAATGAGCGCAGGCATGGAGGTGTTGGCATCTGGGTGGATGAGGGCAGCAACAGAGGGTTTCATTCTGTTGATGAATGAGGCTCTTGTGTGCATGTTGTCAGCTTGTGATGGGTTTTGGATTTTGCAATGTATTTCCTCAAATTTATTGGCGTAAGCTGTGATAGTGGTCTTCTGAGGAAGATCACTGAGCTGTATTGCGATGTCTTGGAGGGATTTGGTGACACAGAAATTGTGTGTGATGTCCTCTTTGAACTCTTCCCAGTTGTCAAGCTGGCCGTCAGTTTGTGAGCCAACCCAGGTGGCAAACCAGTTAGCTGCGGCCTTGTACAGGCGTTTGCTGGCTTCCTGGACCCATTTCTCATGAGGAATGTGGCTGGCGCAGAGTTTAGCAGCTGAGTGGTCTAGCCAGTTGATGACATTTTCTTTGTTTTTACCAAAGAACTTGTTGATACCAATGTATTTGGTGTTGGTAACTTCACCTGTGATAGGTGGTTATGCGTTTGTTTGTGGTTGAAGAGAGCAACTGCACTGAATTATCTTGGTGCATGCTTTGGGCATTACCAGACCTTCAAATATGGTGCATCCACTAGGAATATCTTTGCTGATGTGTGGGCGTGAAAGTACATTTTCCAGGTCTCCTGGGATGTGGCCTAGTTGAGTACGTGGGCAAAGGTGGGCAGGTTTTGGTCAGTCATTTTCTCTTTCATGGGCGTGGTTGAAAAACGGTAGCTGCTACCAGTGATAAGGAGCGCCTTTTGGGGAAGCTTCAAATAGGGAATTAGGAAAGAAGAGAAGTAGATTTTATTGAATAATACTTTAGACTTATATAGACTTGACTGTGGCGGGGATTTAGTTGGATTGAACCTAGGGGTTGGTCATGTGCGGGATGGATTTGAGCCACTAGATACTTGGACAGTCATGTGGTATTGCTTGGTTACCATTCTCAGTATGTCAAACGGTATATTGGAAGGGCATCAAATCAGGCAATGACTGGATGTTAAGTAGGTTGGCGGTGGCCAGAATGCTTGTACATCCAGACCCTTGACAATTTCTTGAAGCACTCCTGCTTCTTGCTTGTGTTTTGTTTTCTTCTGTTTCCATTTGGTCGGTTTCCTCTTCATTTGTGTTGATTTCCCTTGAAATTTCATTCCCTTTGATTAGTTTGATTGTTTGAGTATTCTTTCTATTGGTTTTTGAAAATTCCCATGAGTTGTAACTTTCACTTTTTAAATCTAACCGCTTGAGTATTTCCTTTTGAATATTTAAAATTATTTCCTTGTGTTCTTTGTTGACCATTGTTCCCAGGCTATTTTTTGCGGTTTTGTTTTGCTAGACCAAGGCCCTTCCCTCATTTCCCAGTTAATTTACCACAATTTTCCTTATGTTATGTTTAAGATTGACCACCTTTTGAAGAGCCAACTCTAATTTGTTGAGTAGGCTGTAGATATTTGACATTTTTTTGAATTACATCAAAAAACTAGTTTTTATAGTACTACTTCAACGCATGAATATTTTTCATCATTATTAATAAATTAAAGACCATAAATGTAAAGTTATATTAGTATATTGCAATTAGACAATAACTCTTGATATTTTGATATTATGTGCATAACTCAATGCAATTTTTTTAATAAAATTCATTGTAAACTTGGCCTTTTTTATTGTAATTTATTGAAATGGACTGTTTTTATATTAGAGAGCCATTGACGTTTAGTACAAATATTGATACATAGTGCATTTTACAGCCTGTATATTTACCTATTGGTAATAATTCTGTAAACTTTTCAGTCAGATTTTGTGAGTTAATAATAATGTAATGGATTAATAAATTACTGTTTATTGTCATTAATTGGCTGATTTTCTTTGCTGTGGCAATAGTGCATTTGCTGATATTTACACACTAGTATCCAATTGGATGTGAAACCAACCAATTGGATACTAGTGTGTAAATATCAGCAAATGCACTATTGCCACAGCAAAGAAAATCAGCCAATTAATGACAATAAACAGTAATTTATTAATCCATTACATTATTATTAACTCACAAAATCTGACTGAAAAGTTTACAGAATTATTACCAATAGGTAAATATACAGGCTGTAAAATGCACTATGTATCAATATTTGTACTAAACGTCAATGGCTCTCTAATATAAATACAATCTGTTTTAATAATTTACAATGAAAAAGGCCAAGTTTACAATGAATTTTATTAAAAAAATTGCATTGAGTTATGCACATAATATCAAAACATCAAGAGTTGATGTCTAATTGCAATATTCTAATGCAATATTTACATTTATGGTCTTTAATTTATTAATGATGATGAAAAATATATATGCTCATAATTTTAAGCTATTTGTAAAATGTACAATATTGTATTGATTATGGGAAATGTTGATAATGTAAAAAGAAATTATTATTAATTATGAATTGAAAGAGAGATATCAATTTTAATAAGTTGTCACAAAGAAAAGATTTATTTACTAATCAAAGGACAGGAAGGGGAGGGAATGGGTGGAATGAACATTGCCTTCATCTGCGCCTGTAAAAGGGACGGCAACAGAGATAGTGAGGGGGTGGGCGGTGGTTTGGGAGTCAGGGTTGGAAGGCGGGTGGCTTGATGGGGGGTTGGAGAGGCAGGATTGGTTGACTGGGAAAGGGCGGCAAGAGCTGATTGCTTCAATTGCTTGAATTCTTCTTCTGTCATGTATGCAGGCTTGACAAAACAGATGGATGGGCAAGGGGGAAGGCAGGTGTCCTTTCTGAACTTATCACTATCACTTGCATAAAAAATGACAAGATCTGATAGGTCCTGGACAAACACAGAAGGGAAAAGCATATAACCCTTATCAATTTGGGTGCACAGTTTGTTGTAGGTGGCAGGCTTTAAGCACCTGAGTGCAGAACCAAAATTGTAAAGCCATAAATCTGCAAGATGCATGTTGGCGTGGTTGGTGGGGTAGGATCAACAGGTATGTCCCACAGCCTTGATTTCTTGGGTTGCCCATTCCTGCTGCTCCATCTCGTCACTCAGTACAACTGTGTACACTTTTTACTGTGTGGCCCACTCCTTCAGCATGGCCTTGAGCTCCGTCTGGTAGGCATACCCATCTGGGGTGTTCAATATTGCCGAGTAATAATTGTCACCCAATGGGGAAACTGCAAATAAAACACTGAAAAAACAATACAAAATTGGGCCGCGCTTATAGACGTCAGATTGGATACACTTTTCTCCAAAGTCTTGAATACTTGCCAAAATCTTGGCATATGACAGGAAGATTACGTCATTATGGGCCCTCATTGCCCTCCCTTTGATAAAATTGATGATGGTTGAATTTTATGGGTCAGTATCTACCAAACTGGGTCCAATGAGAACCTGATTGGTAGGATTCTGGCAGCAACCACAACTCTGTGCATCCACAAATTCACTGTTCTCTTATTGGTAAATATGCCGTGGAGTCCCAGCTGGAGACATACCTGGACCAGGGGCATCCACGGGTCACATTCTATAATGGCCATCATAAGGGGATGGGCTGTGTCACCTTTGGTCAAAGTACGGGCACCAGTTGGGGTCTTCTTGGTAGGGGGCCACAGTTGGTATGAGCTTGCAGGGTTGCAGCCACAGTAGACTTTGCAAAACCCATTTTGGCCGCAATTTTTCCAAGGGACATAAGCATCCCTTGCTTTTCAATCATTTCAAGAACAATCTCTGGAGTGATTAATTTTCTTCTGCGTCTTGCAGGCTGATTGGCTGGAGGCGGGGTGTGTCTGCCTTGAGAACCGGACAGTGCCATCTGATTGGCTATTTCTGGATTCTGGCTTTCATTGGTGCCCCATGGCTCAGTTGGTCAATTCCAGATGCTAGTGTTGCTGTATGATTTGGGTTAGCAGCTGCCTGTGTGTGATGGGCAAACAGGGCCATGCTTGAGGACGCGAGAGAAAGAACACACTCCTGGGTGGTGCTTGTGGAGGGGTCTGCGGGTCAGGAGTAGCCATAGAGGGAGGCTTCACTATTAGAAGACTCAATGTAGCCCTGCATGATTTTGTCAAGGCCAGGGAACAGCTCATTTATTTGGTTGTTATTGGAAGAAGACATAATAAATTTTTATTAAAAAACTCAAACTCAAAAAGAGGAGTGTATATTTTAGTCAATTTTATTGTTAAATATGTTGATTTTGTGAATAATAGGATCTAAATTTTAGCCGCACTAAAATGGAATAGGGTGATTTTTGAGGATGCCTGTGCTTCCTAAAAGAATCAGAACAAATCCACTCTAGATCCTTTAGCATCCTTTTTGAGACACCCATAAATTATATTTATTTCAAATTCACCGCAATTATGATTTGAAACTTGGTTCTTGGATTTGACAATCCCACAATTTCAGCTTTGTTAATTTTTACATGATGTCTATGATTTGTTTGGCATACAAGAAATATTAAACCATACATAAGAATCCCGCATTTCTGATTCATGTATCCCACATTTGTTTGCTGAGTTTTGTCTTTTGTTAGTTGAGTTATCTGCTTGAGGGATTTAAAATTTGCCAATTTAAATGAACCAAAAAAGTCAAATTAAATGGTTAATTTTATTAATTATTTTATTTTTCACTCAGCTGAGTTGCCCGCAAAAGTGATTCAAAATTTGGACCAAGGATTTGACAATCCCGCATTTTTATGTTCAGGTTCTGAATTTACAGTAAAGCTGTTAATAAGTTATCTTCAGGTATGAAAAGGGTAAAGTGTCAACTTCTCCACTGACAACATTATCAATAGGCAGTGGATAGTAATTTGGGCTTATTTGTGTCACTCTGATTTGCTTAACTCCATCCCAGTGATCAATCTTAAGCAAATTGTAGACATTCCTGATTGTAAACATTTTTTGTAGATAATAAATGCTATAGTAATCTACATATTAAAACAGCTTAAATGGTGGGATTGTCGCTAGCCATGAATATATTTATGATATTAAAGACATATTAAGTGCCACAGACAAATTTATAAGATGGATATTTTAACGGACTGCCATATGTACTAAGGCTATTTCTATATATTAACCTAATAAAAATATTTTTAACTGGTAGTAATAATATTCATATTTTAAGTGTTTCAATTTAATTATTAAATATATGTTAGACTTAAAAAGTGTTGACACTGACACCTTTACGTTGTGTATCCGGCTTGGCAAATAATAAATTTTTATTAGTAAAAGTAAAGGGAAACCTGGGTTGAAATGAAACTTTAATTAAGCTTGATATTAAACCGTGTTGAAATGGCCACAATTTTGTTATGCTTTCTGGGTTGCTCCCCCAAGAGCTAAGAAAAATGGAAATTAAGCTTGTGACTAGCAATTTTCTTAGGGAAGTTTGATTTCCTGGTGCACTGTTGCCTATGATTCTATTGAAATGATTAAAATATTGTTTTAACAGCATATAAAACCAGGTTGGTCGTAATAAAGGGATTGATTCTCATGTTGAAAAGTAATCAGATAACTGTAATGTTTGACGTAATAAGAAAGTCAAAGTAGCAAAGTGTTTATTGAAACCATTCAGATGCTGTTATCAAATGGCATATATATATTTATGGATAGCATGATTTAAGCTTGTTCCATATTAAAGTTACTAATTTGGTTTCCAACCAGCCTATCAGAAATTAAATCGGCTATCCATCGTAAGGGTGCTTGAAAAGGCGATGTGGCAGCAAGTACTGGGGAGAAGGTCCTAAAATTTAATATTCCAAACCCAAGTTGGTTTATTGGTGGCGCTTGATCTGAACTTTGGCTGCTGGAGCTGTACGTGTCAACCTTGATTGCCGGCGTGAGGCGCACCAAAGCTTGTCAGACTTTAAAGACTAAACGGCTGTTTCTCCTGAGCACCCGATCTGCAGATTATTTAGATTATACTTGTAGACCACACTTGAGCTCGCGAAGCCAACATGTCGATGCGTGGCCTGACCGTTTTCATCGCGGACCTGCGTAAATGTAAGTTTTGTTGAAACCTTGTAGGAATTTATTTTATCAGGCAGAGTCCGCGAAATGGAGGAGAAGCGTATTAATAAGGAGATGGCCAATATTCGTGTGAAATTCAAGGGTTAGTTTTATTATATTCTTGATCATTAATTTTAAAGATTCCAATTTGAATGGGTACCACAAAAAGAAGTACGTATGCAAGCTGCTTTACATGTACATTCTCGGCTGGGATATTGATTTCGGGCATGCTGAGGCAGTCCAACTGATTAGTTCCAATAAGTACAGTGAAAAACAAATAGTAAATTGGTTTGGAGAATCCGATTAAACTCGATATTAGGGATACCTCGCAGTCACTCTGATGCTCAACGAAAATAGTGATTTGATTCGGCTTGTCGTCCATTCACTAAAAAAGGATCTCGAAGATAGTAACGAGATCTTCAACTGCCTTGCTCTTCACGCCATTGCAAATATTGGAGGTCGACAAATGGCAGAAAATCTTTCTTCCTTTGTTCACAGGCTGTTTATAGGGTAACTTTATTGAGATCCAAGCTTTTAATTTTTAGAAATCACCGTAATTTTGTTAAAAAGAAAGCTGCCCTTTGTCTGCTGAGATTGTTCAGGAAACACCCTGATGTTATTCCGGCAAAGGATTGGGCCAACAGTATAGTTGGAACACTTGAAGATTACGATCTTGTAATGCTTTCCATGTAAAAATCTAATTTCTTAAAAGGGAGTTGCTTTGTGTGCTACAAGCTTAGTCTTGGCATTGGCCCAGCAATACCAGGATGAATTTGCTGCTGCTGTACCAATTTTGATCACCAGATTATACAAGGTAAGGGCATTCAGAGTCAGTATATTCAAAGCCCTAGGTGATTATAGAAAAAGAGTATAGCGCCGAGTACGTCTACTACAAAGTCCCTATTCCATGGCTACAAGTAAAGGTTTTGAGGCTCCTTCAGTATTACCCCCCACCATGTAAGACCTCTCTTATAGAAACAAACATTTAACAGTCTAGCCGACCGACAGCTTCTCCAAAAGATCAACAACATCTTACATGCCATCATTTCCTCTTCCCAGGATCAATCCAAGAATGTCCAGCATACCAATGCACAGAATGCAGTTCTTTTTGAAGCCATCAGTCTGGCCATTCATTTAGACAGCGAGTCAACCTTGGTGGCAGAGTCCACCTATTTGCTTGGCAAGTTTATTTCTTCAAAGGAAACCAACATCCGTTACTTGGGGTTGGAGGCCATGGCTCATTTGGCTGCATATTCCTCTTCCGTAGAAGCAATCAAGGACCATCAAGATACCGTAATTGCTTCGTTGAAGGACAAGGATATCAGTGTGCGGCGGCGTGCACTGGATCTTCTTTACAGCATGTGTGATGTTTCCAATGCTCGCGTGATTGTTGCAGAGCTACTGCGTGTACTAGCAACCGCAGACTATAACATCCGCGAGGAGATGGTGCTAAAGATAGCCATCTTGACTGAGAAATTCGCCACTGAATATTCCTGGTATGTCGATACAATTCTTCAGCTCATTTCGGCTGCTGGTGATTATGTCAGCGAGGAGGTGTGGTATCGCGTGGTTCAGATCGTGACCAACAACGAAGACCTGCAGGAATACGCTGCTAAAACAGTGTTGACTAGCCTTCGAACGTCTGCTTACCATGAGACTGCCATCAAGGTCGGTGGATACATCCTTGGTGAGTTTGGCCATTTGATTGTGTCCCTCCCTGAGTGCAGTCCTATTGAGCAGTTCGCGACTCTTCATGCCAAGTTTAGCATGTGTTCACTGCCAACGCGCGCACTGCTTTTAACAACGTATGTCAAGTTCTGCAATCTGTTTCCTGAGATCAAGCCCCAGGTCTCAATGATTCTGAACCAGTATCAGCACATCTTAGACTCGGAGCTACAACAACGCGCATGCGAGTACTTCACAATTGCTAACATGCCTACCGATGATTTGCTGCAGACGGTTTGTGAAGAAATGCCGCCCTTCCCTGAGCGCGAATCGGCCCTGCTTAACTGCCTCTATAAGAAGAATGCTGACACCGAGGATAAGCGTACTTGGAGTATTGTTGAACGTGACCTTAAAGACCGTGCCCAGGCGTCTGAGTCGGATCTTCTTGGACTGGCTGAGGCTCCAGTTACTCCAACCTCCCCTTCCGGTGCCCAGTCAACGACTGCCATCTCAGCTCAAGCGGAAACTCATTTCGAACGTGCTCTCTTTAACTCCGAGGGGCTTCTGTTTGAGGACTCACAGCTCCAACTTGGCTTCAAGACAGAATTCCACGGCAACACCGGGAAAATCGCTCTTTACGTCGGCAACAAGCTTGGTTCACAGCTAACCAGTCTGAAGTTTGTCCCTGCCCGCAAGAACGGCACTCCCGGCCTTGGGGTGAGCGTCCTACAGCCCATCCCATCCGTTATTCCTCCCAAAGCTCAGCTGCAGCAAATCTTCCAAGTCGAGTGCTTAGCTCCCATCACTGACACTCCAATGCTCCGGCTCACCTACGTTACCTCTGGCGCACAGTCGATCCTCTTTAAACTACCAGCAGTTCAAACTTCTTTCCTCGAGCCTGCTCCCATGGCAGGTCAAGACTTCTTTGCTCGCTGGAAGCAAATTGAAGGCCCACCGAGGGAAGCACAGTCCATCTTCCGTTCTGGTGTCAACATTGAGGTTGAAACAGTCAAGACAGCCTTGAAAGGATTCCGATTCCAAGTTCTTGAAAATGTTGACCCCAATCCTTTAAACGTCATTGGTGTAGCCATCGCAAACTGTGGGCCTGATGGCAAGTTTGGGTGCTTGCTTCGTCTTGAGCCGAATGTAGATCAACAGGTAGGATTTAAATTTAACTCAACTAACCCACTAGATGTTCCGGCTTACTATCCGCGCAACAAACGAAACAGTTGCAACCTCTGTCCATGGCCTAATATCCAAAACATTGGCTGGCAAATCTCTCTAGTCTGAGTTAAAATCCCTAATAAGCAACATCTCTTATCACACAAGTCAATCCTGGATTTATATCCCATCCTTTAAATATTGATTTATTTTCAGGCTTGAACAGATTTGAATTCCACTTAAAATTTTATTGGCTGGAATATCTAGCTTCACCCTATGAAACATATACATGCTGTAGTTTTCTCCATCAAAGCCATTGTCGCATATAGTTTGAATACAAAGAACCAGGACTATTTCAATTTATAAATCATTTTATCTCTACCTTTGAAACTATCAATTGTACTGCAAACTGAAAGCTCCAATAATCCTCATGACTCAACTAATCCCTTGGACCTAGGAAACCCCAAATACTGTGGTTCTTACACCTGCTGAAATAAATGGATCAGTCAATTTAGAGTGAATAGAAGCTACACACTAAATAAAAACAAATATCCAGTCAGAGTATAGCCATAGAAGCAGTGCCAAGAAAGTGATCACATACCAAGTAAAGCCAGGCTTTTATATACCCAAGTATCCATAAACCCACTGGATCGATCTACAAACATTGGTAGTCAGAAATTATTATTAAGTGCACTATCTTTATCAATGTTAACCCTGCTATGTTAAACTCAAGATTTAAAATTTTCAACACTCAACCTTTTCACCCAAGGAGTTATAAAATAATTTAACATCAATCCAAGCTAGAAAGCTCCCAGGAAAATCCTAAAGGTGACATACCTTGGCTTGATCTTCAGGATCCAAATGCCCAAAAGAGTGGTTCAGAAAAATATGTCAAAAAAGGGTAAAATTGCTGCATATTTAGATCACACCATTGATCATAAGTGGGTGAAAGCAGCTCCAGTCAACAGACAACCCCTTAAGAAGGTTGATAGAAGAACCTCAAAGCATCCTATACCCATTTGAACTTATAATAGCAAAGAGGGCACCCTCAAAGTGACGTAACTAAGAATAAAGGATTGTGATGAGGAGCGCCTTTTGGGGAAGCTTCAAATATGGAATTAAGAAAGAAGTATTTTTATTGGATAATACTTTAGACTTATATAACTTTTGCTGTGGCAGGGGTTTAGTTGGATCAAACCTAGGGGTTGGTCATGTGCAGGATGGGTTCGAGTCGCTGGATACTTGGACAGTCATGTGATATTGCTTGGTTGCCATTTCTGGCATATCAAACTGTATATTGGAAAGGCACCAAATCGGGCAATGACTGGATGTTAAGTGGGTTGGTGGTAGCCAGAATACTTGTACATCCAGATCCTCAATAATTGAGCTTTAAAACTACTGTCAATAGTCCACTACCACAAGCAATTAGATATTCAAGCTAAAAACACCATGCATTAATATGGAACTCTATACTTTATTCAACTCTTTCCCCTTATATTTGTGGGCTCCAATCTAAACAATGTAGCTCTGAATCCCCCATCCATGAATTCAAACATATTTTCTCTTGCAGATCCCCTTTTCAAACTTTAATATTTTGCATGTTAAACCTTGTATACTTCAGCACTCTTTCAGGTTCACAATTCAAATAGTTTCTATTCTACATTTTGGTTATTTTAATATACATCTTTTAATATTTTCTAGTTGAAAATTGTCATTTCATAGTTCTATTCATTGTTTAACCCTCTCATCTAATGCTATCCTAATTTGGATAATGATTCCCCATCTAATCAATTACAAAGAACTCTCCCTATAATCTACCTTTACAAAAAGTAGAGGGATGGTATCAACACAGCTACCAGAATTATATGAAGTTATCCAGAAAAAAATGTAGCAGCTGAGAGTCCCTTTTCAGCTACAACTGTAACTTACAGCCACAGAGGATACCACAAGTGGCTTCCTATGAAGATACTTTTAATAAAGATGCATCAATTAATAGAGGCATCTTTTTCAAATAAGACAGTATATCAATAGATCAGGTGTCAGCCTAATAATGCTTCATAGCAGTTGAAATAAAAATGGTACTTCCTTTATCAGTGTCATGGAGGATAGCTATGCTGCTATAAGTTGTGACTAGTGTCAAGGGTCTGGATGTACAAGCATTCTGGCCACCGCCAACCTACTTAACATCCAGCCATTGCCTGATTTGATGCCCTTCCAATATACCGTTTGACATACTGAGAATGGTAACCAAGCAATACCACATGACTATCCAAGTATCCAGTGGCTCAAATCCATCCTGAACATGACCAACCCCTATGTTCAATCCAACTAAATCCCTGCCACAGTCAAGTCTATATAAGTCTAAAGTATTATTCAATAAAATCTACTTCTCTTCTTTCCTAATTCCCTATTTGAAGCTTCCCCAAAAGGCGCTCCTTATCACTGGTAGCAGCTACCGTTTTTCAACCACGCCCATGAAAGAGAAAATGACTGACCAAAACCCGCCCACCTTTGCTCACATACTCAACCAGGCCATATCCCAGGAGACCTGGAAAATGTACTTTTGCGCCCACAACATTGACAAAGATATTCCTAGTGGATGCACTGTATTTGAAGGTCTGGTCATGTCCAAAGCATGCGCCAAGATCATTCAATACAGTCGCTCTCTTCAACCACAAACAAACACAATACCACCTATCACAGGTGAAGTTACCAACACCAAGTACATTGGTATTGTCAAGTTCTTTGGTAAAAACAAAGAAAATGTCATCAACTGGCTAGACCACACAGCCGCTAAACTCCGCGTCAGCTGCATCCCCCATTAGAAATGGGTCCAGGAAGCCAGCAGCACCTGTACAAGGCCGCAGCTAACTGGTTTGCCACCTGGGTTGGCTCACAAACTGACAATCAGCTTGAAAACTGGGAAGAGTTCAAAGCGGACATCACACACAATTTCTGCGTCACTGAATCCCTCCAAGACATCACAATACAGCTCAGTGATCTTCTTCAGAAGACCACTATCGCAGCTTACGCCAACAAATTTGAGGAAATACATTGCAAGATCCAAAACCCAGCGCAAGCTGACAACGTACACACCAGAGCATCATTCATCAACAGAATGAAACCCTCTGTTGCTGCCCTCATCCGCCCAGAGGCAAATACCTTCATGCCCGCGCTCATTGCAGAAGCCAAGCGCGTCAAAAAACGCGCAAACATGGAATATGCTGCACGCAACGGCAATCACTCCTCAAACAGCAATGGCAGAGAAAACTCCAATGGCAATAAACGCCAAAGTACCAACCATAACAACAACAACTCCAATTGCAACAATGGCAATCACAGCCAAAGCGCAAACCACTCCTGTCCCAAGAAAGAGGACATTGCCAAAGTTAACAATGCTGAAGTAGCAACTCACTATGAATCTGACCCCAAATTCTCTGACCTCAAAAGTCTCAAAACAGAGGAACAGGGAAAAGAGGAGGGGGAACAGGCTTAAGTGCCCCTGTCTCCCCCCAACTTGACAAGAAACTGTACCAAGGCACAAACTTTGCTACTTGCATTCCCCGTGTCCCACAGTCCTCCATTTTTATGAACTTAAAAATTAAAGATTGTTCAAAGCTTCTTGTCTATCCATGCACTTACAAATCACATACACATAAAATTTTATTTGACTCTGGTGCACAACACACTATGGTTAGAAAACCTTTTGTAACCAAGTACAAAATAACAGTTGTCAAATCCAACTTCAAATACGCCAGAATGGCAGATAAATCAAAGGTTCTACTCAAAGGCAAAACAACTCCCTTAATAATTGACCTCCAATGCATACAAACGTCCATCAAAGGACTTGTCATTAATAACATAAACTACAACACTGTAGCAGGCATGGACTGGTTCACCCGAGTGAACCTCAGCGTATGTTGAAAAACAAAAACCATGACCATAAAACACAATGTAGTCAATTTTAAACATCCTCAAAGAACCCAATGACCTCATCCTAAGAGACACAGTATTTGTCCATGTCATAAACCAATATGACTCAGAACATCTAAACAAAGATAGTACCCTTCACATAATGAGGTACACTGAGTTTAATAACATACAAACACAAAAGATCCAATGCCCAGAACTTGCAGCACTCCTAAACAAATACGTTCATGTATTCAAAGAAGAACTCACAGAGTTACCCCCTGAACAGGAGGTCAAACATGACATTGACTTATGCAAAGCCATACCCAAATATGCACCCCTCTACAGACTCTCTCCCATGGAGACCCAAACCCTCAAAACACACATTGAGGACAACTTAGCTAAAGGCTTCATCTGCCCGTCTGAATCCCCATGGGGGCATCAGTATTCTTTGTAAAGAAAAAGGAAGGCACTCTACGTCTAGTAACTGACTATAGAGCTCTCAATGCAAGCATAGTAAAGAATAAATACCCTCTTTTACTTATAGAGGATCTTTTTGCAAGAATCTCAGGTGCCAAATTTTTCTCCAAAAATTGACCTCACCTCAGGGTACAACCAGGTTAAAGTAAAGGAAAAGGACATACCAAAAACTGTGTTCTGTACACAATTTGGATCCTTTGAATGTAGAGTAATGAACTTTGGGATGACCAACGCTCCCGCAACGTTTATCACCATGATGAACCAAGCACTAAATGGTCTCTCAAATACATTATGCTACCTTGACTATATCATCATATTTTCAAAAACCAAAGAGAAACACCTCATGCATGTCTGCAAGACACTCAATTGACTCGCAAAGCAAAAACTTTACGCAAAACCAAGTAAGTGCCAATTTATGGAAAAGGAACTCCTGTTCTTGGGCTACATTGTCTCTGACAGTGTCATCAAAGCAGATCCAGACAAAATAAAAGCCATAAATAACATGCAACGCCCCACCTCCGTTAAACAAATTAGATGCTTTCTCAGTATGGTAGCTTACCTAAGGAAATACATCAAAGACTGCGGAAAACTCACCACATCAATCAATGACTTAACCAAGGGTAATGCCAAAAAGAAATTGATTTGGACTCCAGAATGTGACAAGAATTTCCATTTATTAAAACAAGCTCTGATTGAAGCACCAATCTTGCAATACCCTAACAATAACAGGTGCTACAAGCTTGAGTCAGATGTCAGCAACACCGCCATTGGCGCAGTCCTGCGCATCTTCCAGCCAGGGCAGCAAGACTTCCTGCCATTATGTTAAAAAAGCAGAAAACTAACTAATACTGAGCAGAGATACCCAATACACGATAAGAAATTGCTAGCAATATACCACACTTGCAAGAAATGGAGATATTACTTAGAAGGACATTTAAACGTCTGAGTACTAACTGACCATAAATCCTTAATCTATTTCAAAACTCAGAACACACTCACACAGCGGCAAGCCAAATAGATGTCCTTGCTGGAACAGCTTAACCTGGACATCCAGTACAAAAAGGGGTGAGCTGGTCACGGCCAATGCCCTCTCTAGACTATGTCAGCCTAGAGAGGATCACCCTGACCACCTGGACCCTGACTGGCCAAACCTGTATAACACTGAGTATAAAACCAAAGAGAAAGACCCCTCAACACATCAACTGACCCACAACACATTAGTAAGAAACAAAAAGTACTTCCATGTATCAAATGGCACAGTATACCAAATTATTAATGACAAACATATCCCGTACATCCCACTCGTACAAAGAGTTGACACCATGTCGCATATTAAATGGATTAGACATTAAGTAGTCCATCTAGGAATCAAGCAACAGAATGGTTGCGCAATTGCGCTATTGCATCCTGATTCTACTAGTGATAAAGACGTTTAAAACACCTCTAAAACAGGTGTTCAATTTGTCTTTTGAATGTGCACAAGGCACAGGCTTCACTTCCAGGATTATAAATAAAATGACAAAGTTATTTATATCTAACTCCTTAAGGAAAGCTGCGTGGAAGTGGTTGTTCTCTTGCGCGGGACTTTTAGCTGTGCCAATCCACTCTCCTCCATTTAGAAAGTTCTTCTGTCTGTGCCTCCCTGCCTCTGGTGGAAATTCCCCCACCTCACTCTATATAAGTGCAATACTATCTAAATAAACACCAGTTTTGTATATACACTTTATTATTATTCTGTCCTTCATAGGCTGTCACTATACCATCAACAGGTATAGTATTAAGAATTAGGTCACTAACTAACTGTTTATAGAAACTAGCAACCCTTTGCTGCAACTTTTACAACACACCATACTAAGACATCATCGCCTGATAGGCCATACAAAGGCTAACAACCTATACCTCCCACTAAAAGAGATAGTATAGTGGCCCAACCTCAAGCAGGATTTAGTTGATGTTCTGAAAAAGTGCACAGTGTGCAAGAAATACACCAGTACAAAGGATCCTCAGCCAACGGTCAACCCAGTACCAGACCCTGAACCATTTAAGGTTTGGGGGCTAGATGTAGTGGGGCCCTTCCCAGAAACAAAGATAAACCAACATTTCTTAATTGTAGCTATCAACTTTGCCACACACTGGCCCATCTGCTGGGCAACAAAGGACTATAAAGCAGAAACCGTCAACTGTTTTATTAACAAAGCAATCATAGCCAACTATGGCACTCTAGACTACATCATAACTTATGGAGCAACAGAGTTATCAGGCCATGTAGTTAATGACAACTTGAAATCCAAAAACATTAAACACTCCACAACCTCTCCATACATGCCACAGGCCAACAGTAGAGTGGAACGCCTAAACAGCAGCCTTATCAGGACCCTAGAGAAAATAATGGATGAAAAACCCAAATACACATGGCTGCTATACGTGAAACATGCATTATTAGTATCCCAAGTCCGCACCAACCAAGGGACAGGATATTCACTGTTTGAGCTAATCTACGGGTACAACCCGGAAATAATCACCCGCAAAAAACAGTCCTACATAAAGATCCCCCCGGGGAAACCACCCACAGTAGAGCAAGCACCAAACCTATAACACATCTGCCTCAAAGCAAAAATAGCTGAAATGAAGAGGCTCAAGACACAAAAGGTAACCTTCACAGAGGAACCACTTCCCATTAACTCCCCTGTCTAGATTCTAGCTGGCAACAGAAAGAAACTAGACTCAGTACACAGGGGACCAGGAAGAGTCATCAAATACAGGCCAGAGCACAGCACTTACCTAGTAAAATTCCAAAGTTCCAAAAACCCAATTATCAAGAAATACCACAGAACCAATCTCTGCCTCAGTAAAGAAGAACACTCAACCAGACTGGTTCCAACTAGCAAACAGCTCCAGGAGCATCAGGCAGCAGCTGTTAAGACAAAGCCCCCTCCTGATGCACCAGAGTAACCCCTTAAGGGGGGATGTTAAGGGTCTGGATATACAAGCATTCTGGCTACCACCAACCTACTTAACATCCAGCCATCACCCAATTTAGTCCCCTTCCAATACTCGTTTGACATACTGAGAATGGTAACCAAGCAATACCACATGACCGTCCAAGTATCCAGTGGCTCAAACCCATCTAGCACATGACCAACCCCTAGGTTTGATCCAACTAAATCTATGCCACAGTCAAGTCTATATAAGTCTAAAGTATTATCCAATAAAATATACTTCTCTTCTTTCTTAATTCCATATTTGAAGCTTCCCCAAAAGGTGCTCCTTATCACTAGTACAAACAATAAATATATATTGCTCTATTCTTTCCCCTTATGAGCTTTACCTAGATTGTTTTCTCAATTTGCTGGACTCAGATAAGATCAGTTGCAAGGCAAAAAGCCTGCCCACTTAAAAGTTTCTGTAACTGTGAGAGAGGGGGCTAAACTAACTAAGTTTGGCTCTCATCCTGGGGGAAAGGCCCACCAGGACGCCATCCAGTGCAGAACTAGTATGGCAGCTCAAACAGGTGTCAAAAGAGAGGACACAGGGGACAGCTGAGTGAAGTAGGAGTTCAATCCAATCAGCAACATGTTTCCAAGTAGCCAAGGGGTATGCCTGGGAGCATGATCTGAAAGCATAGGCACATCCTTGGGAGTGTGTAAGTCCTCCTCCACAGGGGAGGAAAAACCAGGAGTGTCCTCTCCACAGGGGGATACAAGGTCTGGTCCAGGGAAGAAATAGATCAAGGTCATTACAAGTGAGACTTTTGACTAGATTTTCCCTGGTGGTAAATAAGTATTGGGCTTGATCAGGAAAATCCTCAAACATGTGCAAGAGCTGGATAGGATTGTCTCCCATATGGTGGGCAGAGGAAGATATTTGTCCCCAGAGGTCCAAAAAAGTGGATCAGATCATTAGTAGAGCTGGATCCATGGTGAACACCATAAAATTTAGTATTGAAAGCAGCATAACTGAAACTACTGGTGAATTCAGGGGCCTTGGGAGTAGTGAGAGTTGGCCAAACAGGAGAATATCAGAAAACCTGGGGTATTTTCAATGGTCTTAGAGAAAGAAGAGAGCTCAGAAACCTTTTTTCACCTGCAGGACACAGATGAAAGGCCTTTACAATGAAGTGATAGATATTAGGTTCAAAATGAAGCAAAAACTTAATATTTTTAAACACAAAGTAAAAAAATAGAAATTTCAATACCAGAAAATAAGTCCAAACCCAGGTTTTGAAAGTGTAAAGGGTAAGCTTTGACATAAACACTAACTTTAACTTTAGGCACTTTGAAAGAGCAGCAGAGAGCCAGGGAACCAAAGCCAAGGTAAGGGACACCAAAAATTCCTAATAATTTTTGATTAGTGGACTCAAAAGGGAGTCCAAACAGAAAATTTGTTTGAAATTTTCAACAAAATCTTTATTTAATAAAGAATGAGCAAGCAGGGGACCAAAAGTCCTCCTTGCTAGATTCAAGGCACAGGATTTGGGTTTGGATAATCACATGGCAGGACCAGAGAATCTAGTTGGCTGGAAGAGAATTCTTGCAAGCCCAGTTCAGGGGGGTTGGAAGGTTTCTCAATAATTTCCAACTTGCATTCTGATTGGCTAACATATTTGTGAGACCCAAGGATCCATTGACTCCAGGTAAATTTGAATTTCAGGACGTCAATGTGGATGATTTTGATTGTTTGTCCATTATGATTTTTAACAATGGTCAACACCAAGTGTCAGGGATCCAGTCTTGGGCGGCTGACCTGTTGTTTTTGGCGGGTAATTCAGGCCAGGTTTTTTGTGGGTAAAGCCCACCACAAGAGAGGAGCTAACTTTAAAGGGTAGGAGAAGGACTTCTCCACCCAGGACCATGGGCTGACAGCCAGGATTATGGTGCCAATCACCCCTGTGAGGGTGATATACACAATCCTGAATAGCTTGCTATTGTAATCAGTTGGAAGGTCAGTTGAAGAGGCTGGCATCAGTTTGGGTGTTATGGGTGGTTCCATGTAGATATTGTAGGCCGGGAGATAATTGAACTTTCCTCTAAATAGTTTTGGTGTAGAGAATATCCACAGGCCTTGGCAGTTGTATCTAATAGCGGATTGAATGCGGGCTAGCGGATCAAGTTCAAGGATTTTCTCTGGTGTATAATCCTTGTACTTGGGCTTCAAGGGATAATCAGTGAAGTGAATGGGCCCAAAGGGTGAACCAGGTGGATGGAAAACTGCAGGCGGCAGGGCAGGAGGGCCAGGAGATCTTGAACTGAATTGATAGACAGCAAATACAAAATATGGCAATAGCTGTATAAGCCAAAGTAACATAACCTTTATTCAAAAATGGCAATAAGTTTGGAGAGCGAGGTCCTTTGGTCTATATAGCACCCCACCTCCAAACTTAACATTTTCTATGGGGGATTCATCAGGGCATTGGGAAAGGCAGGGCTGGGGGAATTGGGTACTTGGGTCTAAAGGCAGCAAGATGGCACTTGGAACAGGAGTTCTTTCATTGGTCAAGAATCTCAATTTGGCTACCTGATTATCTTGCTCTAGTGTTGTGGTCATGGGGCCGGGTTGCGGGCCTGTGCCTCTTTCCTGGGTTGGCTCCTGATTGGTTGCTGGTGTAGACTTCAAACTCATGAGGCTAATAGTTGTTGCTTTGGTACCTCCATTAGGTTCTGTGATTGGCATTCCACTGAGTGCAATAATTTCCTCAGCTTGGTCTATTTCCCTGCATGGGCCATCATTTTTGGCATCAGCTTGTGGGGGCTTGATCCCAGAAAAATGTGGGCGGGCGGTCCTGCAGTCCATAGGCCTGGCGGCCTGGGGGGATCCAGGTTCAGGGTTTGATTCCCGCTCTTGGGCCTGGGGTTCCAGAGGGGGAGAATTGTCAATCCTGACACCCACTCACTCTGTGTTGGTAGTAAAGAACACGGTCATCAACACCAAATTCAGGCAAGGGGGAGTGTCCAGCATTATTGGGAGAAAGCTCAAGCATCTTAGTTTTGTATGCAGAAGTGTAGGCAGTGGCCTGTATATCAATTGTGTGGTTGACTAGATCCTTGATGTGGTTGTCAGGATTCATGGCCTTATCAGAGGAAAGCAGGGGCCCCCCAAGAGCAATGGGGTAGTAGCCTCTTGCCCATACAGCATAGCAAAAGGGGAGTACCCAGTGATACAAGGTTTGCTAAGGAAATACACAAAGAGAGCAGCAGGCAAGTATAGGTCCCAGTTGGCAACATCAGAGTAGGTGAGCTTCCTCATGATAGAGACCAGTGTTGAATTTGCACGCTCAACTGCCCCGTTGGTAGAAGGGTTATAGGGGGCAGAAAAAGACTGGCAAGACCCCAAAGCTTCGACAACAGAGGTTACCAGCTTGGCATTGAAGTTAGTGCTATTATCTGAGAGCAACATTTGAGGACAGCCATGGTGGTAGAAACATCTTGTAACAGGAAGGCATCAGTTGTCTTAGCCATGATGTCCTTTGTAGGGCAAGCCTCTACCCACTTGCTGAAGTGATCAACAGCAATCAGGATAAAGCAACACCCAGAACGTGAGTGGGGAAGAGGACCCACTGCGTCAATGCTGACAGTATGAAAAGCATGTTGAGGGGGAACTAATTTGAATTTGTGGGAAGAAGCTCAAGGCCTCTGCAGCTGGCAGTTGTGGCAACTAGCTATGCCATCTGGGATCAGCAGGCAAAGGTTTTCCCAGAAGTAATTCTTCTGAAGCCAGTCAAAAGTCTTGGCAATGCCTCTATGCCCAGTCTCTTTATGAGATTGCGACACCAACAAGAGGTAAATACTGGGTCGTACATAAGGCAGATATTGATCTCATACTTTCTTGAAGGGCAGATTGTCGCGTATGAGGGTATCTTTGGATAGCTTGGACAAGGCCAGTTGGACCTCTTCTGTCTCACTTTCCCAAGAAGAAGGGTATCCAATTAGTTTGTACAACTGGTCAGCCTCCACAGGATGTTAAGCAAGAATGGGAATTCTGAAGAGCCCATCAGCATTCTGATGTTTAATCCCAGGGCAATGGAGCACAGTGAAGTTGTAACCTTGCAGATGTAGGGCCCATCTAGCTAGGCGCCCTTCTGACTCCTTAAGTTGTTGTAACCATTTAAGCAAAGCGTGGTCTGTGACAACTGTGAAATGGATACCATACACGTAGTGGCAGAACTGTTTGACTGCATGCAACACGGCAAGACACTCCTTCTCTGTGACACTATAATTCTTCTCATGCTTGTTAAGCATGTGGGAAGTTTAAGCTACAGGATGTTCTACACCCTCGTTGTCTAGTTGGGCCAGAATAGCCCCAATAGCAAGATTGCTAGCATCAGTGTATAGGATGAACTCCTTATCATAGTCAGGATACACTAGGATTGGCGCCTCTTTGAGTTTTTTCTTAAGGGTTTCAAAGGCTTGCTGCTGACTGGCATCCTTTCAAAAGGAACATTCTGTAACAGCTGGACTAGAGGTTCACTAATATTGGCAAAGTCAGGGATAAACTGTCTGTAGTAGCCCATCATCCCTAGAAAGACCTGTACCTCTTGTAGGTTGATGAGCGGAAGCATTTTGTTGATGGCTTCAACCTTCTTAGTCATTGGGCAAATCCCTATCTGGGTTACTTCATGGCCCAAGAATTCAAGACGCTCTTTGAAGAAAGCGCACTTGGAAGGTTTTAGTTTGAGGCCAGCTTCTCAAATCTTTATAAACACCTCTTTGAGGTAAGCCATGTGATTGGTGAAGGTAGCACTGAAAACCGTTATATCATCTAAGTAAACTAGGACGTATGACAGCTTCAAGTTGTGGAGGATGAAGTCCATGGCCCTTTGGAAGGTGGCTGGGGGCATTGCAGAGTCCCTGTGGCATGAAAGTAGGCTCAAACAACCCTTCAGATGTAATGAGTGCAGCTTTTTGGCAATCCTCAGGTGATAGATTAACTTGCCAGTATCCAGATGCCAGATCTATTGCGGAGAAAAACTTAGAGCCTCCAAGACGTCAGAGAGCATCATCAATACACAGCAAGGGGTATGAGTCCTTCTTGGTAAAGAGTTCAATTGGCGGTAGTCCATTACAATACAATGACTTCCATCTTTCTTCTTTAAGATGAGTAGTGGGGATGCTCAAGTACTTTTGGAAGGTGCCAGCAGCCCAGCGTCTAACAGTTGTTTGAGCTCTTTAGATACCTGGGCGTCCTCCACGCAACTGCGGCAATATGGTTTAGCACAGAAAGGGGGGTCATTGCCAGTGTCAATATGATTGATAATGCCTTTAGCTAACCCATAGTTGGTACTGTCCTTAGCAAAGATGTCATAAAATTGGTTTAGCAAGTCTAGCACCTCTTTCTGTTGAACCAGGGACAGCTGTGGAAATTCTTGCGCAGTGAACAAGGATAGGACTTGGGGTTCATCCTCAGGTAGGTTAAAATCTTGTAACGTGCCAAAGGGATGAAGAGACAGGACATCAGGAGCGCTCAACAACTTGCCATATCTGACAACCTGCCCCCTAGATACAGTCATGGGGAGAGCAGTCAGGTTGGCTACCAACAATTGAATAGGGTCCTTATGGGAGACATCTAGGATTCCAGGACATAGATAAGGTTTGTTGTGCCCTAATGAGGGGGGAGAGTACAACTCCAAGAAGTTTTGTTCAGGTAGCTCATATGATATCTGGGAGTCTAGGATGGCCTGGGAGCCAGGGGGAATAGTGACAACAAACGTGGCTAGGAGAGGGATCCCTTCAGACGCAGGACAAGCCATGGGTAGACATTTCATGTTTGAAGAGTGGGTGCAATATTTGAGGTTGAAAACCCCAGTGGGGTATTCCAAAGCGCACATCTTCAGGCGCTTTCCGGGAACTTTAACTGGCTCTTCAAAGATCAGAGGAACTTTGTATCCCAGAATAGAGAGGTAACCATCTTTCAAGTTGATTATCCCATTATATTCCTAAAGGAACTGAGTGCCAAATAAGAGATTGTAACTCTTGTTTTCCAAGACAACTGCTGGCGCAGCTAGGAGAAGCTTGCCAAACCACATGGGTAGAGCAGAGTACGCCCCTATGGTGTGGTTCATAGACAGTCCAGCTGTGCCATATAACTGGTGATAATTAAGGTCAGGGGCAAGTTTGAGTTTATTCACAAGTTTGGAGGAGACAACGTTGACTGACAAGCCAGTGTCTAAGACAGCCTTGATCTTCACTTTTTGAATAGATATCTCTACTTGAATGGTGGTGCAACCAAAGGGTGAAAGGGCAGCCAAGATATTTTGAGCCTCTGCTAGTTCCTTATCCCACTTCTCAATCATGTATCTTAATCCTGGGAACTCCTTATAAACAGTTTGGAGAGGTAGTAAAACAGATACATTCTTGAATACACCGTCAGCAACCTTGGCAGCTTCTTCTGGCGGCTCCACTAGTACGGGGGAACTCTTGGCTTGAGTGAGGTAAGGGCAAGAGACAACTTCTTTGGCTTAAGGCAAAGGCTTAGCGGTAGTTGTAGTCTTTCCTGATTGCAATTTATAGGGGACTGTAATGGTTTCAGGAATAGTCAGAACAGAGTACCCATATGCATTGGCGTTGTATGTATCAGAGTCATCCAGGTCAGAGTTGTCAGAGATATTGTGGAACAATAGGAGGATAGGAGGAGCCTCATTATCAGCAGGCTCAGAGTCAGCTATAGAGGGAGGAATTGAAAGAGACTGGGAAGAATTGTCAACAAAGAGCAACTCTGCCTCTAGGTTGACTGCTCTTTTCCTGCCTGCTCTTTTGGATCAGCTCCTTCAGCCCGTGGGTTGGTGCAGACTCAAGAATGGTGACCTATCTGACCACAGTTGTGGTAACCTTGGCGCCAAGGAGGATTTTGCAAGTTCATGGTAAGAATGCAAGGACCACAGGAAGACAAACCGGAGTTAGAAGCAGTTCAACTTTCCCTAACAACTGCTTCAGAATGGGTAAGGTGAATGTCCTGCAACAGCATCTTTATGCTCTTCATAGAGGAAAGCATAGCTTTATGGGCTTTGAAGTGAAGACAAAGAAGCTGATTAACTTTGAGGGCTTGAGTGCAAGCCATGTAAGCTTCATGTGCAGTCAATTGTCTGCTTGTTATCAGTTGCTGTCCTTCCATGCAGAATCTGTCTGCAAACTCAGCTAGAGTCTCCTTAGGTTTGAAAGCAATGTGCATGAAGGCATCCTTCTTCACTTCAAAACTAAGGTCACCACCAAACTCATCAATCAGAAGCTGCTTCATATCTTCCTGCGTCTCAATGGTGGGTAGTTCAGGCACCACCACCTCCTGGCAGGTCAGGTGTAGACAGGTCAAAATATGTTCCTTCTTAACCTCATCTGATGCTCGTCTCATGGCAGTTTCATAGATAGTTAGGAAAGCTGAAATGATTGAGGTTCTGGGATCAAAGACTTGCTTAAAGGTAGGCTTGAATTGTGCTTTGGGAGTTGGACCACCATTGTTGCTATCAAGTATGTTTATACACGGGTAAAATTCTGCTTCAGATTCAGAGGGGGGCTGTCTAGCCCACAGCTGACGAACGCTTTCTTCAAGCATAGTCAGGGTCTCAACAGCAAGGGTACCTGTATTGGTAGCTTGAGCAGTCTGTTGTTCAGTAACATCTAGGTGTTGACCTTGGGAGGTCACTACTGTGGAGAGCTCAGCCAGTCAGGAGGTAAGAGATGGCCCCACTGAGAAGCAAGGGGCAAACCTGTTGTTCACAGAGTCAATCAATTCACTCATCTCTTGTACATCTCTATCCAGCTCAGTATGATCTTGCTTCAAATGATCCACCTTGTTAGCTAGGGCAATTAGTTCCCTAGAGCATTGGATTTGAAGGCTCCTGGTAAGCCAGGGCAGCAACCATCTTTGTCAACAACCCCAACTGGACTAGCAACAGTTGCCATCATCTTGCGTAAGGTAGCAAGTTCTTGCTGTAGCTCAGCAACTTGAGTAGTCAGCTCAAGCACCTGTGGGTTAGGTTGAGGAGTCTCATTAGGATGTCCTTGACTGCAAGTAGTTGTACATAGCTCCTGAATAGCATCCCATATTATCTGCTCTCTATCCACCAAGTCATCAGAAGGGGGAGAGGGCAGAACATCTGGCTTGGGTGTAGATAATTCATTCACTTGACTCTAGAGTTTGGCTATAGCAGCGGCGGTGGCAGCTCTCTCTTGACCAAACACTGTACTGAGGTCATTAAGACTGTTAGTAGCAAAGTCTTCTACCTGCTGTAGTTGCTCAAATGAATACGTTCTGAATGCATTGAGCTGCTGCACAAGTCATTTGAAGTCAGAGAGATAAGCGTTCAAGGTGGAATTGACTTGTGTTTGTCAGGGTTGTTCTAGCTGGTGAAACTTGTGTAGATGCTCCCTGACGTATTTGGGGATGGACTGGCGCATTTTTTAATAGAATTAACCAAACAGATCTGGGAGGTAACAGAGTCGCGCTGATTGTCAGATACCAAGGAAAACAGGGAATGGATCCACTGTTTGTAGGCAGCAAACTGGTTCCAGTGATGAGTAACGGCTGCTTGTAGAGACAAGATTTCCTGGACGTGGAGCCTGTGGGGCTCCTGGTCACCAGTCCCCAAAGTGTGTCCTGGGTTGTAGCCAGGGACCGGCTTGGAGGAGTTGTCATTCCCCAACAGTGGTGAATGGTTGGTGAGGAGCTTATACTTGGCTTGCATAAGGGCAAACTCCTCCAGTATCTTCCCAATTACTAAGTGAGCGTCTCCACCATACACTTGCACTTCAGCAGGCGCCAACCCTTCTATAGGCTAATACCAATCCTGTAATAGTCTCACAAACTCTCCCCCAATGAACTCTCTTCCTCTATTTGTCATTTCTAAATGCCTTATCACCTTCTCCCACTCCTACTGGGAAGATTTACTTGAGGCAAACTTCCTTCATCCTAGGCAATAGGACTCCTCATCCCCTGGGCTAGGATAGAAAATATGGGGTAATTGACTCATGGGACTTATATTCTCTCTTTACACAGGAAATTTGGATAGGGGTTGTAATAGGCACTTTATTCACAGTCAGAAGGAAGATCCCCCTAGAAACCTTCTGATATATAGTCTTGGGATAGGGGATAATAAAGGGGTTGTGCCAATATTTGGAGTCCTTTAACAATCTCTTGGACTCCTTGTACTTGGTCTTGGGCTTCTGCGGTCTGTTCTAGCTCTGGCTTTCTATCCTTGGTCTTTTTCTCCTTCTGTAGCTTCTGTGGCTTTTTTAATCCACTTGATCCAGTCTCTGAAGAGTCTCAGATAGCTCTCCCTTTTATAGCCCCTTGTTTCAGACCAAAAACCTCTCTTAGAACTCTGGTTCTTCAAAGCTTAAACTATCCTTTTTTTTCTTCTCCTATAATATATTAAACCTTTAAACTTACTTCAGCCAATGAAATCCCTGAATTTTCTGCTTCTGCTCCTCATTTTTTAGGCTTTAACTCTTAAGTTAAAGCCCTCAAAACACTGATCAAATAAACTTTGGCTCACATCCAATCATACGCCTCAATTCAACGGTTTTGCCAAAAAGGTTTCCCTGGATGACCTGTTCTTGACCCTGGTTTGAACCTGAGGCTGTCTTGCTCCAGGTAAACAACTGCTCCGCGTTTTGAACAGTTTTGCTGTAATTCCTGACATGTTTCCCTGGCAAATCTTAAGCGCTTCCACATATGTTTTACTTAGGCAAATTTTGACCCTTTGATTTTTCAACATTTCTCCGTGTTTCTCTCAACGTTTTGCAACTTCAAACCTGCCTGCTGCTTGTCCTTTCATTTTTCCTAGTTGTTCTTGGCAAAATTTGCTCTTTTGCCCTTACAGTTTCTCCATTCTTCTTCCAGCTTCTTTCTAGCCTATTTCCTCCTCACTCCTTCTTTTTTAAAATAACATATAGTTCTAATAAACTATATGTTATTTTTCTTTCTCTTTCTTTTTTATTATATGATTTTTAATTTTTTTAATCATAATTAGGCAGTATTTAATTATTCTTTAACTGCTTTTTTTATCTGAATTTATTCTCAAAAGTTTTTAAAACCAGCTCTTCCAGCCTCTGCATCCAGTCCAGCTAGTTCACCCTCTCAGCTCTTCAGTTCTTCAGCACCAACTTCTGGTCCTTTGACCATCCTGCATTATGATCAGCTAGTCCTGCATCATAATCTTCTTGTTCTTCCACTTAACCTCAACTAGTTCCTTAACAAATCCTCACTAGGAACCTTCTTTGTTCCTTCTACACACTGAACCATATTGGTTTATTCCATTCAATATGAATTCACAGTCCATCAACTAGCCTTCACTGTGACCAAACAGTCCCTCCTGCTAGTTTTCTCTGTTAATTCTGTGAACCACCTTGATTCTTTATCTCAGCCCCCATTATCAGAACTTGTAGACCCAGGCATGAGTCTACATTGAACTGACGTTTGACTGGGCTCTTGCAAGTGGCAGTCCATTTAGGCCATTCAACCATAGATCAATGTCTATATGTTGTCTTTACTCACCCAGGTGATTTAGTCTGGGCTTTCAGTTGCAGAGTAATCAGCTCTACTTCCCAGAGGCCTGATCACACCAAGTTCTGCAGCTTGCTTCCCCAAGCAAGCCGCCTTGGTGACACCTCTGAGAAAATCTATACCCTCCAATGCTCACCTTGGGTTTCCCCAAAGCTCCCATAGGGGCATAAACAAGGACACCCTACTAGTCTGTTAGGTAGGGTGCTTGCTCACAGACCTCCCATAAGTGTATTAGGGTATGTGGAGCCCTCAGAGCTCTTCCCCTCCCTGACAGCCCGCGTTACCTGCCAGGGGTCCAAAACCTACTCCCCCCAGACAGACAAAGTTCCCTTCTTGCTATTTCAGTCTTCACCCTTTTTCAGCCACAGTGTCCTGCAGGATGAAGCACTATAGCCCCAAAGCAGCCAATATCTTCTGCTGGGTGGAGGCAACATCTGCCCCTGGTAGTCCTATGTTACCTACCAGGCAGGCCTTACTTACCCTAGTAGACCATGTTACCTACTAGGCTCACCTCACTTATCCTAGTAGTCCTATGTTACCTACTAGGCTCACCTTACTTACCCCTAGCAGCCCTATGTTACCTACTAGTTTACAGCGTCACCAGCTAACCACACATTGTCACTCTTCAGCATATTGTCTTTATTTGAAGCCAAATCAGCCCTTGTCTGCAAAACAGCACATATGTGGATCACCACAGAGCCCCAACACCATCTGATGGTGGGCCAAAGCAGGCTGCATAAAGGACAATAGTAAGTGCTCAGCGGAGCCAGCTGCTGAGAGGAGATGCTATAAAATTTGAGAAGCCACAATCAATTTGTAGTATTCATCCCAACTGAACTGCAGCTGAAGGCAAGGAATGGCTCCTTCATGGACTATCCCAAGGGCTACTGTCATGACTTGTTCTAAGTCAGGGGTATCCATGGGGTAAGCAACTAGGCGGGGACCATTCCCAAGGTTCAGTACAGTAGGGACAATAGGCAGGTTGGCAATATTTTCCTCAATAAGAGGACTGGTAATTTCAGGTGAAGTTGGCTCTTGTATAGGCGGAGGCAAAGGACCTGAAAATGTGGATGCAAAAGGGATAACCAAGGGGCTTACAGCCCCTGTAGTGAGCACCATTTTTGTCATGTTCTGAGGCGCGGCACAGACACACAACAGGGAATCCTAACCTTAGAATTGGATTTGTACCAAGTCTCAGTTAGATGACAGGGAAGGCTATGCAATTACCTTGTGGCCCTGGAAGAATAATCTCTACTAGTTGTGGCTAGAGAGAGGCGCAGAAGTACTGGAAGACACAAAGACAAAAATGTGAATAGAACTTAATTTTATTGGTGAATTAGGAAAAGGAATATATTGTGGTTGTTGATACCACAAAACACTACCAGGACAGTAGGATCACTTGCCACAAGCATGAGTGGGGTAAGTGAGTTGCGCAGAGTCAAGAAACCAAACAATTGTATTTCCTGATTCAGTCATCAACTCATTTCAAGAGGCAAAAGCAAAAGCAAGAGATTTGTCTTTGAAATGGCCCACCAAAGGCAAAATTGACACATGGTGAATAGCGGTATTCACGACAGGAAGCTTAAGGTTCCTTCTTTCCTACCAAAGTTTTCCCCATCATGAGTGTCAAAAGTGGGCCAGCCATGGTGGCCAACAGTTACATCTTCTCATGCAATAATGCCAACTGGGGCTTCAAGAGCCGGCACTATACCTGTGAGGACTGCTCCTGCCCAGTGCGGCTCAATACTGAGCACTGGGACTTGGTACAGACCATCAAGGGTGAGCACACTTGTGTGATGCCCAACACAATCATTTCCTGACTTCTCAAATGGTATCTGGTGCAGGTCATGCCCACCTCAAAGGACCTTTTCCCAACCCAGCTGACCATGCTTGAGTGCAAGTACCTCTCCCCCATCAACCTCAAGAGGGTGCTAACCCATACCCAGTTGGTCAAGTTTGTGAGTGATAGGCACCAAGCCTTGAACCCTCTGGCCAAGAGCGCCACCACCATTGAAGACCTGGTCCTCACAGATGCCCTCAAGACAACCAAGGATGGAGAAATGTTCCTGCTCCATGACAATGGGCAGGAAGTGGAGGATAGTATCATTGCCTACGCCACAACCCAAAACCTGGAGCAGCTCAATGCTGCTACCACCTGGCTGTGCAACGGCACAGTTGCCACCTGCCCAATCATCTTCAAGAAGCTTTGGGTCCTGTATGGGCAGTTCAATGATCAGGTTATCCCTCTTGTGTTCTTCCTCCTTCTTGGTGCCAAGACAGAAGTCTACACCAGAGCATTTAAAATTGTCCAGGATGCTTTGAGCTCCCTTTCCACCAACCAGCTCCCCCTCCCACCCACGTCACAAGGGCCAATCCCTCCTCTGCCAAGAAGGATGAGTGCACTCTAACCTCAGTGCAGCTAGCTCATGCGCGCTCACTTGGGCCAAAGGTTATAATGGACTTCAAGCAAGCTCAGTTCAGAGCCTTTGAGGCCACCTTTAATGGAGAAGTTCAGGGCTGCTTCTTCCATTTTAGGCAGGCCCTCATCAAGAATCTCAAGAGCAAGAAGGAGCTTTTCAACAAGTATCTTAATGATGATAAAGGGAAGTGCTGCTTTTCCATCACCCAATTTTCTGCCTTGGCTTTTGTGCGGCCATAGCATACTGGGCTTGGCTTTGAGGCCCTCCTGGAGGATGCTTACGTGAAAAAGCACTCCAACATTTTCAAGGGTTACCTTGAGTACTTTGAAAAGCAATGGGTAGGCAAGAAGGTGACTGCCTGGAGAGGAAAAAGCGGGGACACTGCCCCTTGAAATTGCCAGGGCGCCTGCCTCAAGGGGGAGATGAAGACCACCTCTAGCCTTGAGGTTTGGCACAAGCACTTGAAGACCAAGTTTGGGTCCAACCCCAAGTACAACAAGTTTTTTGCCAAGCTACAGGAGGAACAGGCCAGAAATGTCTCCAAGTTTTGCTACCTGGCCAACCAGGTGGCCCCCAAAAAGAAGAAGAGTAAAGATCAGGAGTACCAGGAGGCATTGAAAAAGGTGTCAAAGAAAAAATACAAGGCAGCAGAGATAAAAAAATACCTTGAAGATGTTGCAACTGCTCTTGCTGGTGGGTTTAATTAGCCTAATAAACTTTGCTTTGCTTTGCCTGGATTGTTTTTACTTTTTGATTTTTATCTTTTTTAATTTTTTTGGATATTATTAATCTTTTTATGTATAAATGGTAGGTTTCAGATACAGTTTCAATGTGTTTTGTAAGAAATATCTTATATTTTGTTAATTTGTCTTTAAGACGTGAGATTTTTTCAGTTGTGCTTATATAAAGTATAATAAAGTTATATTGGAAATTTTCTTATATTTTGTAGTTATTATATTATATAAAATATTTTTATTTTTGGTTCATTGGAATTTTAATTTTTATGGGAATAAAAAATAATTTTATAATGAAGAGTATAATTTACATAGTAAATTGAAAAATAGTTGCTTATATCTCCTTATTCTTATTACTTATGGTAATTTTTTATTGCTTTTTGGACTCTCCAAGGTAATTTTAGTATAATAAAGTATTTAAAAAAATATTTTTATATTAAAAATGTTCAGGGTAAAGTGTGCTGTTACTTAAAAAAGTGTCAACATCCAGGAGACGACATATGTAAAACCAGGTCGTCACTTTAATATAGTGTTGACATTTTTAGTGTCAACATGGGCGCTGTTGCCTATTAGAGTGGCTCTTATTAAGTGAATAACTATCTCTATAAACTAGTAGCCAATCACTGACTAGCTAGCCCTGGATAGTGGCCCAGGTAGACAGCTACTCTGCTCAGGTTGAGGAATAGTTGTACAGTGCCAGGAAGGATACTGAACTGGGGAAGTTGTGAAGAGAGCTTCCTTTCAAAGTCTGCCTCTCAATATTGAGCCCCCTGCTGTGTTACCCTAATGCTAGTTTAGTCTCTATGTTAGCGTTGTAAGCTAACTGAAGAAATAGTGCAGGCAGCTGGACCAGACTCAATAGTATTGTATGCATAAAGACTGGTATTTCATATATGTTTCTATTAGACTTTACAATAAAGTGTAGTCTATCTGATAATTTAAATCTTTTTCTTCCAATTAAACTTTAGTAGAAGAGCAAAAAAACTATACTTTTATCATAAAGTATAAACTTTTATATCAATATATCAAGTCATAAGTATGAACCTTAATCCAGAAGTAGTAAGAAATGTTAAATTGCCTTTGGTCTGCAGGCCATGTCAGACTTGTTACCTCTGATGAATATAAAAAAACATTCTGGCTTGCAGGTCACACCAAAGTCACAGGGGTTCCTGTAATTTCCCAATGTTAGAAGTCTTGGCATATCATCTTTCTGTATAATAAAATACCACACTCCATAGATTTCTGACACCTCTCATAGTACAGTAGTTTTCAAAGCTCTGGCGCTAAGCAAAAAAATCATCTGTAAGCAAAAACAACTGAGACTTAAGTGAAAACATTTGAGATTTAAATGAAATCAACTAGGATGCAAACAAAATTAAAATCAAATAATTTTTATTGAGTATCAATAGATTTGGGTTCAATTCTATTTTGTTTTAATCTGAGTTGATTTGGTTTGGATCTCAGTTGTTTTTGCTTACAGATAATTTTTTTGCTTAGGGCCAGAGCTTTGAAAACTGCTGTACACCCTCATGATCCCTGGTATGTGTTAGGTTATAATAGCATCTATTATCTACTTAATCAATTCACTCACTTGCTGGAAATATCCCAACTACTTAACCATCTCATTCAAATTTTAGTGATTGGGATTCCAGCAGGATCTACTATAGTCAATTTTAATTTAGAAGCTCTCCTCCATTGAATTGGGGAAAGGCTTCTCAATAAGTAGATCTCTGACACCCTATTACATCAAACATTTTTTATTTTCTATACAATATAAATCACTTTAATTTTTAGTATTTTTTAAATTGAAAATATATTAAATATATTTAAATATAATGCTGATTGGTTTTAATAATTGCCCAAATTTAATTTAGCCAATTTAATATTTATTTATATTATAAATTTAATCTTTGTGTAGTGATACAATATAACACACTTAAAAAAATATAAGTAAAAAGAACCAGCCAATCAGAATCAGAATTAGTCTTAATTTCTCTTTTTCTTTGACAATTGGCTTAACAAAGACACAACATATGTTATTCTGCCCAGTTTAACTTAGTAAATTAAGCCTGTTGGCAAAAAACCCTGTATGTGATGTCCCATTGGCACGCCAATCTGTGGTCAATCTAACGCATAATCACTAGCTTCTTGGGTGATAGATTGACCACAGATTGGCGTGCCAATGGGACATCACATACAGGGTTTTTTACCAATGGGCTTAATTTACTCAGCTAAACTGGGAATACTAACATATGTTGTGTCTTGACTAAGCCAGTTGTCAAAGAAAAAGAGAAATTAAGACTGTTTCTCATTCCAATTAACTGGTTCTTTATACTTATATTTTCTCAAATGGGTTATATTGTATCACTACATAAATATTAAATTATAATAATGCTGTAACTGTGCTGTTTTAGCAGAGTTACAAGGAGAAAAATATTTGGAAACTAGATAACATTCTTTATTGAGAGATAGTTATTATATAGTCATTGTGAATCATGGATAAATAGAACATGGTTGTGTTGATCACTTGGTTGGATGGTTAAGGGGATGGCTTGATCCTGATAATGAGTCAAGCGCCAAATCAAGGTATCCACTGTAAGGGATCATCATCTGTTCATGTTGTTGGATTTAAACATTTGAGTTGACTTCCTAGTTTGGCTACAGATCACTGGGAAATTGGGTTGCAGGTCACAAACTCACTTAATTGAAACCTTGCTGGTGAGTCAATCCTGCTGTTTGACAGTAAATTAGTTTTCAAAGCTGTGGCACTAAGCAAAAGCAACTCAGATTTAAATAAAATATAAGTGAGCCCAAATATATTTTAAATCAATATAAATTTATTAGTTTTTATTTTAGTTTTATAATGAGTTTATTTTGTTTATCTCAACAGATTATAAAGCTACTGTTAAGAATCTGAGACAAATATTTTAATTAATTGGTTGTATTGCATGGCAGACAGGGATGTATAAAGCATAGTGGTCATAAAGCTTTACCACTGTCTCTGCTAAAAAGAGTGGGCCCTAACCTGCAGCAAATCAAATAATGTCTTAGACCTGGTTGGTGTCACAGTAGTTTTCACAATGCCAGGTATTATCTTCCCTAACCAGAAAGCCAGAAAATCAGGAAAACAGTTAACCAAGTTAACCAAACTGACATATCTAAATCAAAAGTTGATTGAAAATAGGTTACTGCCACTCTGGTTTGTCAGAAAATATAGTTACCTGAGGGAGATTGAAACCAATAAATAGATTTAATCTAAGGGTCACCTGATACAACCTTGTTTATCAGAATGGTCATCAAAAATTAATCACACAAGGGGTTTTTGTGTGCTTGTTGGGAATCCAGTCTTAGGCAGCCAGCCTGTTGTTTTCCGGGTTAATTCAGGCTGGATTTTTTACAAGTAGAGCCCACCACAAGAGAGGAGCTAACTTAAAAAGGTAGTAGAAGGACTTCCCCACCCAGGACCACAGGCTGGCGGCCAGGATTATAGTGTCAATCACCCCTGTGAGGGTGATATACACAATCCCAAATAGCTTGCCCGTGTGGTCAGTTGGGAGGTTGGGTGAGGAGGCAGGCATAGGCTTGGGGGCCACAGGAAGTTTCATGCAGAGGTTGTAAGCAGGAAAGTAGTTAAATTTCTCTCAAAAGTTTGGGTGTTGAGAATATCCACAGGCCTTGACGGTTGTATCTAGCTGTAGATTGTATGCGGGCCAAAGGATCTAGTTCAAGTATTTTCTCTGGGTGTAGTCCTTATATTCAGGCTTCAAAGGATAATCTGTGAAGTGAACAGGGCCAAAGGGAACACCAAGAGGACAGAAATCTGCAGGCAGAGGGGCAGGAGGACCGGGAGATCTTTTACTGAATTGATAGATGGTAAATACAAAATAAGGCAGTAGCTGGGTAAGCCAAAATAACATAACCTTTATTCAAAAAATGGCAATAAGGTTTGAGCGCGGCATCTATAGGCATATTTAGCATCCTGCCTCCAAACTTAGTATTTTTCATAAGGGTTCCTTCAAAATATTGGGGGAAATGCAGGAGGGTGGCCAGGTGGCCCGGGTGCAGGAGCGGCAAAATGGTACCTTGGCTGGGTGTTCTCTCATTGGTTGGGATGTCCAAGCTGGTCTCTTGATTTTTGGCTGTGGTCACAGGGTTGGGCCTAAAGCCTGTGTTTTCCTTTGGTGATTGAATCTGATTGGTTATCCAAGAGGACTTCAAGTTCATGAAGTTCACAGAGGAACTTTCTCTGCCTCTATTAGGAAATTTGAGAAGCTCCTCCTTGGGTGCCACCATAGCTCAACTTGCGCTGGTATTCTGACTTCAGGACTTAGCAGTGGCTTAAGCTTGCAAAGGCTCAGTCTCAAGAAAATGTGGGCAGGTGGCCCTTTGTGAATAGGGCTGGCAGCCCGTGGGAAATCAGGGTCAGGGTTTGAATCCCACTCCTGGGCCCGGGTTCCTAGAGAAAAAGAATTGTTAATCCTGACAGTGCTGGACAAGGTACTCTTGGAATGAGACAGAATAGAAGACATGGATTCAGGTGGTATTGCTTAGTCAATAATTTTAGTACATATTGGAAAAATTTCACTGTTTAACTCTTAAGAGTTGAGTTCTTCCTAAAAATTATAGTCAATAAACTTAAACTATCTCCTGTTTAAAAGTTATTTAAAATGCATCCTGTAGTGGACCTGCTGCACTATGTTTCTTAAAATTTGATTCTAAATCAAATTGTAACAAGAAGATGAAGTCCTGCTTTGGGCTCTACAACGTCTATGCTGCCTAATGTTACTCCAATGCCTGTCAATCTTGGAGTTTTTAACTCAGTATCTGAAACTAACACTATGGTTACTTTCCAATGTCCAGAGTTTTATTCTGAGGACTCTTTAATCTTTTTGCAGGCTATCTATCTGGAATTTCTTTAGTTGGGTTTAATTATCTTGTTAAATCCTAATATATATTTTGGAAATTTCACTAAACATTATTTGAAACTTTGGTGATGGTTAATTATCACCTTCTTATGGATTTGGGTGGTTATTCCTCATCACTTAGAGACCTATTCATAATATCCAGCAATTTCTGTCACAGTTGGGTGCCTTGTTTGAGGACTTGCTTAAGCTATCCAAAGACCTTGTTGGTTGGGTTCAGGAATTGGGAATAGTTGGAAAGAAATAAGAGGCACATATTTGATGTGGCCAATTGCTGCTGGCTAATTGCCACACCTGTCTCAATTGTTGACATCTTTTAAGGAACATTTTTACCTTATGTGTCACGGCCCATACCAGAGTCCGGCTGGGCTCTCACAGGAGAGGCAGGACGGGCCTGAAAGGCTATTTACACAATTGGTACAATCCTGACAATGTAATTAACAGTTGTAGCCAAGGGACGCCAACTTCTAGTATGGGCAATACCTGGTTTTCCAGCCCCAATACTGTGATGTAAACAAATCCCAACTTTCTGAAGTCTTGGACAGGAGAAACGTCAGGCAAGGGGGGAGTGAAAGGGATCTCCTTCATAGTAGATGGAATTGGCACCCTAGAGTGGCCAGAAGGGAGATCCAGGTGGTGAGGGGGGAAGAACTCCAAGTCAATGGTGCAAGGTGACTTAACCAAAGTGACAGGAGCAGAGCCAGGAGGGAACATATAGGTGTGGTTGTATTGTGTAGTGAATTTGAAAATAGATGCAAACAGAATGATTATTAATATATATAAAAGTGAGTCTGTCTGTCTGTCTGTAATGTCACCTCAAGTGGGCTCAAGCCGTAAGGGATTTGACTGAATTGATTTTTTAGTTAAATTTGATTTTAAAAGTTGATCGTTAAGCCAAAAGCTCAATTTGGCTCATCCTTACATTCAATCCCTTACATGCATCTTTGAGAGTACACATATTGAATTCAGTGGAGTGTGGTCTAAATCATGTTGAACTGAAATATAAGCCACTCAAACTTTAATAAATTTGCATTTGATTACTTGCATTTTAAATTAGTGGCTAATCCTATTCAACCATATCAAAGTGGCTTATCTTTCTAGATTACCCGACTCTAGAATGGGTGGATTAAAACTGGAAGAGAAGCAGCAATTGTTTTAGATTGTCTTATATGATTGGATGATTATGCTGTGTGAGGATTGAATCGACGAAAAGAGAGCTTGGTCAATTTAAAGTGATACAGTTTAATTTTTAAATATAAATATTAGTTTAAAGAAAGAGATGATTGACTTGGACATTTCGAAGTTCTTATTATTCAAGTGAAATAATAGAATATTCCAATTGGATGCATCACCTGATCCAAGTGGCTGCATATTGTTCAGGGTAAACCTTGCTTGACAGCTTCATCCCAAAAGAACATCAGTGGAGTAAACAAGCTATGACAAAATTGTGGTTCAATATAATGATTTTCATGAAATTTAGAGGATGTAGATCAATTTTTCAGACGATTCCAATCAAAATGGTACCGAACATGATAGCTCTAGCTGTTCTAGATGCTGAGATATATAGTTAAGTACTGCAATCGGGTTCGCGTCATAATCAAAGGCTCGGACTCGATTTGATATTATCTAAATTTACTTTTAATACACACTACAAAAACTAAAATCAATGTATCTCAGTGAATACTAAGCCGATTTTGATGTCCAATAGCTTATTTAAAAGCTGCAGATCAGCTCTACACTTTTAAAGCCATTAAAATCAATTACTAAATTTTAAAATAATTAGTTTAGCCTTACTAAACTTAATAGTGATACTATAATTATTTAGGTTTAGTCTTTATTTATACTTGGAGTATACAATTTTAATTTTAATTTTAAATTTAAATAAATATATTTGAAATTACTTTTTAAAAAAGCAATTAAATAAAATTTTAATTAAACATGCAATAAGTAATACAAGCCTAAAAAGACAATAAAATAAATTTAATTATTTATTAAATTTAACTTTAATGATGTCCTTGGACAGGGCAACTGCCTAGTATTAGAGAAAAATAGATAATTTATGCAAGAAAACAATGGGTCCTGGGCATAAAATTGTTTAAGATGTCAACAGTGAGGAAGGCTTATCCTCCCCACCATTTATACTTACTAAGTAATACTTAGCATTTTGTGCCACCAGAGGCCTGGTGGCATCATTCCCAGCGATACTTGCAAAATGACTTGCAATTTGCGCCTTGGGACCTGGGAGTGAAAGAACATTGGCTTGTATATCATGAACATTGGTTTGGCTGCAGCATGCCAAGGTATCATTGCTATTATCAGAACCTGCAAACAATCA
The DNA here is from genome assembly GCA_014839935.2 of Entomophthora muscae. Lineage (NCBI taxonomy): Eukaryota > Fungi > Entomophthoromycota > Entomophthoromycetes > Entomophthorales > Entomophthoraceae > Entomophthora > Entomophthora muscae. Next base: position 173,241 of record QTSX02000885.1, read on the forward strand.
AGTGCCTGATTTTATAATTAAAAAATTGCTTTCCCAATTTACCATTTTCTGATTGCAAAGATCCCAATTTCGTGTTTAATCTCAATGCCAGGGTTTTGCAACATGTGTACCTCACAAACCCCTGGCCATTTGCAGTCAGAAAGGGGGGTTTCTTCCAGGAAGGCAGTTGACAATGCTTTTCACACTGTTTTTTGTTTTATCTTCATTTAGGCTAGCTGATTGTCTAGGGCATTCTGGGCCCTGACATTATGAGCCCAACATTACCAGTACAATAATGTTGGTGAACCCTGCACTAGTGTGCCTAAATGCTCTTGTACAAATTAGAGAAATGGTATAAAAGTCTTGCTATTATGTGATCCCTTGATCATGTTATGCATCTTCATTCCTTTTGGACCAAGGAGAGCCATCATAAAATAAGCTGTAGCATAAACTGACGCATGCCAAGATACTACATCTTTAGCACCTTTGGAGACAGCCATACAAGTTACATATAGACAAGGCAAACACTGATTTGTCAATATAATAAAATCTGACTGTTTCTTTGTTTTTGAGAGTAGTGTATGCCTCTGCATATTTTTGTTGGGTCTCAATATTGGCAGAAATTTCATGATTATAGGGAGATACTCTAATTTTTTTTCAGAAAAACTACAGACTCTTTACCAAATGATAATAAAAGAAAGTATAAGCCTCAATCCCAAAAGTGAACTTGACTATTGACTGTATATTTGCCAGTTCATCATGACAGCCTCAGGTTAATCCACTGGCAAATGGCTCATTTGTGCTTCTTGGTGAGCAGGATTGGCAGGCACTTGGGTTTTTTATAAGTAGAATTTATTTTTGTTGAAATACTGGGTATATAGTTTTTTGAAACTTTTTGGATCAACTTCAACATAACCATGGTCTTTTTAAGGTCCCTGGTGTTCTGTATCTACTTGGTAAGAACTAGGTGCTTTATGTTAGGAACAATCTTTCAAGTTAGCTTTTTGGGTACAGATGAGTCAGGATCCTGCTTGATAGCTAGCACACAAGACATAGACACCTTGTTGTAGAAGGCTGTGATCTTTTTTAACACCTGCTGTCTCTTAACAATTATGTAATAGTATGGCATTTATCATTGTCTTGGTTGCCATTGCTTACATAGAGCTTGCATGTATTAATAAGCACTGGCTAAAACTTTTGTATCATGCTTGATGGGACCAACTTTTGAAATTAAATAGGCTCAAATACCAAAAAAGCTCAAATTTCTTGTTGTTCACTGCTTTAGGGATAAAAACCTTGATAGTCTTTTTGGATAGATTAGGCACCCTTTTATTTATGCTATGCACCCTCCCAACCTGTGTGGCCTAAACAGGTTGTTAATTTGCAACCTCAACAGTATACATTGCTCTTTTGTCTTCTTCTTGAGTTAGTACTTGTGTTACACTCATTCAATTTTTTGACCTGCAGAGACGCCCCTAACTATGGCACACACCAGCTGTGTTGCCGCCCTGATGTTGTTTTCCTTTCATTTTACTATAAAATGTAATACTAAATTGAACCTAATTAAGTTAAAACCCTGGATTTGAATTTTGAGCTTTATCTGAATATGGTTACTTAATTAGAATATACACCACCCAGTTGCCTTTTAATAGATTTTTTAATTAGTTGTTTTTTTGCTTAACATAACTCATTTTAGAATCATAAAATTGATTTCCCCCATTCTTCCAGGTTTTATGCCATAATTAAACACTCAGTACAAAGTTTTTAAAATTAATGTTTCAGTTTTTGTGCCTTATTTTAGATATATTGGTATCATTCTTGTTTATAATCCATTGCACACAATGATTGAGTAGTTTTGTTTAAATTTTGAGTTGCTATTGTGTTTTGTTTTTGGTTTGAGTTTTGAATCATCACACCTGAGTGTATTTTGTCACCAATTTAAATGGTAAACATATGTATACTGAAGGTTGACTCAAACCATTTTGTTTGTGAGCTCATGTCTTTTATACTTTATTTTGAATTTCTGTATTTTTAGTTTGTGCTGTTGTGTTGAGCCATTTTGTCTATTAACACCCAAAAAACCTGTTGACAGAGAGCATATTCTACACTGATACTCAGAGTTTGCTTAAATCTGAGTCTGTTTTTTTAAAACCTGAGTTATTATTGCTTAGTGCCATAGCTATGAAAACTACTGCATCTACCTCATTCAATGATAAATACACCTGCTTTATAGCACCATTGACCACTCACTGTGATATAAGTACACATTTTTATTTCAATAAGAGCTATCTTATCACATGTACTTTTTATGTATCCTCTTAAACAGTAGTATTTGAACAAATTCTCAGTGTGCTAAAATAGGGTTATTTAAGATGCAACAGGAGAATAAAGAGTTTGAGAAAAAAATCATTTATATTCTTACTAGGATTTTGTTTTTAGAAGACTTTATCTCTATGTCTAGAAGCTCCATGGTATGGTTATTATTTTTTGTGACGCTTCAATGAGCATTTTGCTGTCTAATTTGATGCAGAGGCTTCAAAGTTATTCTTGGATTCTTCTGAGACCCCAACTGATCAATCTTTGATACCCTTTGGTTCAGATTTGTAGATTTATTTAGCCAATCTTGATTGATTTGTGTTTTTTCTTTAACTTTACCTTGCCTTTGAATTAAGCATTGCTTTCTTGTCTAGAATCTTCATGATTGAAAATCAATGATATTTAGGTTTTCAATTAGAATTTGATCTTTTAAATTGGTTTAGAAATTAAGTAATTTCACCTGGACTTGTTTGTGAGATTGGCAGATCAATTGCATGCCCCTTTTTGGTTTCAGCTTGATACAGTGTAGCAATCGGTTTGATTCTGATCCATAAATTAAGATCTAGGGCAGCTAAGAGAAATCAGTGTATTATTTTAAAGCTTGGATTTAGGGCTAACTTTTTGCTTCATTGGATAAAGGTTCTTATCAAGAACTATTTTAGGTCAGGCTCTGGTATTTTGGTGAAGCTAACTGATTAACTTTGTCTACTTAATGTTGATTCAATGGTCTTTATCTTAATAATCTGATTAAGTTCTTGAATGAGATTAGAAAAAGATAAGGTATGGATCTGTGACAAACTTTCAATGAGAGTTGCAAAACTTTGAAGAATGGATACAAAACATGTTAGAGTCTAGACTGAACATCTGGGTTGCAGATTCCTATCACGCCAAAACAAATCGGAAGTCTGCAATAAAGGGTGAAGAGTAGCAACCAATAATGAGGATCAATAGTACCAACCATCTGTGATGCTTTATTTTGATCCTTATCCAGTTTCATCTGATCTTAGCTTACTTTGTCAATTTCAAAGTTATTGATTGAATTTAGGTTTCCATTAATTTTCTTCTAAAGAGGAGCACGTAACTTGGCTAATCTCTTTTAATAAAAAAATAGTCCTATTGCCTCTATAAGTTAACTCATAGAAATAGCATACTTAAATGATGAAACAAAAGGTTGGAACAATATTCATTTGTTAAATTGCACTTGCATTCTATACATACTAGATATTATGAACCAACACAAGTTTAGCCATTATCATCATAGTATTAAAATGACTCAAGATACTCTAATAGAAGCTATGATTCCATGCAAATGATATAGCCAAGATCAGCATGTTATCACATATATTTACAGCTAACATCATAAGTTCATATGGTTTAGATCAAAGTTGGTTGGTTATGCCATATAGCTTTAGTTGAGTTACATAATAAAAGTCAACTTTTAAAGCTGACAACTGACAAGTGCATGTTAAACCATATTTCCAAGGCTGGGAAAGATTTATGATAGATAAATTTAAAAATCAACTCCTTATTTAATGCTTTAAGTTCAGAAAGTAATAACTCCCTTGCTGAAGACGACAGAGCATTAAAGCAGGCAATTCTTTATCAAATAGATCATGCAAAAAAGACTGCTACCTCGCGTCTAATGAATGCTTCCTTAGGTTAAACCGACATTGGGAACGTGTTCATTTAAACCTTCCTCTGCATTATAACAGCATTGCTTAGTTTGGCCTGCTCTAGGGTCTGAGATGGATCGTCAAGAACTTTCACAGGGAAGGAAGTTTGAATGATGTAGTTGTTGGTCTGTCCATTTGGAACCGAGCTAATGATTAGTTAAGGAATATTAAAAAAATCTACCAATCAATGAAGTTTCTAATATCTGCTATAGTGTTATCGAGATTAAATCTAGCAACTAGCCTTAAAAACGTTAGTCAGAAGAAAGATCATGGATTACCTTGTTCCGTCAGCCAGTCTTATCTGAAGGGAAGTTTGAGGCTTATTAGGATCAACAGCATGCTCAGGCGCTTTTACAGGAGTTTCAGCACTTTTTTGTTGGGAAGAAATTTGGCTTGGGACGATACTGACGTTTAAATAATATCTTAGTCAAACTTACCTTCCAAGTCTATTTCCGGTGCCACTAAAAGGGCGAAGAGCAGCAGGAGGCGCTTTGTATTCCTCTTCCAACTTGCGATGAACGTGGACATCAACTTTTTGACCTTGCTCAGCACCTAGAAGATCCAATGGTGCCATTCTAAAAGGTTTGAGCAAAGAGTTGTACAGACATGAATTACCCACGGCTAACTGCTTCCATAAACTGTCTTCCTTCGGGAGAATCATAAGACATCAAAGGCCCGTCCTCAAGGGTGAGCCCATTGCTCCATAAAGTTAAATTCCGAACAACCTTTAGAATGAGTTAAACAGCAAAATATTAAAATTACCACTTGATTACGGCTAGACGAAGGAATGGTTTGATTAGAAAAGGAACCCGGGGCGGTTTCAGAAGCCTCAGAAACCGCTGTCTCTCCCAGACGCATTCCGGAGCCTGAAAACTTAGATTTTGGTTTAGGTTCTTCTTCATTTTCCTCTTCATCCTCTTCATCCGCAGGACGAGGCTTGTTAACTCGCGAAAAAAGGCCATCCAACATTGAGCCGACATTATCCGGAAGGCCAGGATACCTAACAGCAGTTCCAGATTTTTCGCCTCCGGCAAACATATCTTGACCTTCTTCTTCAGGAGCTTCAGGCTGCTTGGATATTTCGCCAAATGTACGGATTCCCCCTGAGCTAGTGGGCTTGGAGCTAACTTTGCTTGCAGATGGCCATACTCCTTGGCCCCGTTTAGGCGCGCTGGGTTCACTTTTATTATCCTCCAAATGATTGTAATAAGTTTCAACGGCCACCTATTGTAATTAGGTAAACTTTAAAAATTGATTTACCCCGACATCCCATCCAGCATCTTCAAGACAATTTACTGCGGTATTGTGATCAACATCCCCCACCGTCGATAGGAACTGGGCAAGTGCCTCGCTCTGCATAGAATCAGCCATTTCCAAAGCTCAGATTAACTGTTAAAAAGTGTGAGTCGTATAAGAAGATTCTGGGCAGCTCAGACTGATAGTCCAGCTAGAGTGTCGTCATTGCGAAGCTGCGTAAAGTTCCACGGGTCAAAATCGAGCCGAATTGTTAATTATCCTTGAAGCTTAGGATCCAACGCAATGAAAATTTGACAATGCCACAAGCTGATGCCAAAGGGGTTTAACAATCAAGCAATTGTCACATGTAATTAGCTGTTGAGATCATAAGAAACAATCCAAGTCTTGTGAAGTGAGAGTTGGGTGCCCTTTTAATTCCCCCTTTTTAATTTAAATCAAGCAGAAAAGAGCAACAACATTATTATTCAACAGTGACATTCTTTTCAAGGCTAAATCTTAATGTCAGCTTAAATATTAAAACCGCTGTTATGGCATTTAACTTAAGGCTGCTTGCTGATTTCTGAAATATATTTCTATCCTTTTACTCCAAACTATATTTTAAAGAGTCCAACAAAAACTTTAAAATTTTATCTGTGTACCCAAATCTCTTTAGTAACAGATAAACCCCTGAACAACATTAAAAGCACTGCAGAGCTATATGGCCTTATGCTCAGTTCATTATCATTTAACCAGGGGGTATATTTTCCATAATGCAATTTCTTGCTGGAAAGCTTTAAATTGCAAGATAGACACTCTATGGTACTTGGCATGGATTTTTAAACCAACCCTTCTTTACAGTAGTTATCAAGATTTTGCATCTTTGGGGAGTCTTTATTAATGTTATTATTCATGTTGTTATTGATATGGGATCTGTATGATGGCATACTGTATCAATCAATTAATGTCTTGGTACAGTAGTTTTAAAAGCTATGGTGACAACCAAAAATACCTCAGATTTAAACAAAATGATTTCAGATTTGAACAAAATCCAAGTCGCGCGAGATTCAGGATTCAATTAATTTATAAAATTTCAGTTAATAAATGGACTGCCAAACAAAAAACAAATTTCACTAGCCCATTATACAAAATTATATCAAATATCAAGCGGTGTAGTTCAAACCACAAACAAAATGAACTGACACAACAAGTGAAATGGATGAATGCTGTTCCAGAGTTGTCAGGGATCCACTCATTGGGAAGTCTGTCTCTAATTGAATGGAGTAAAGCTCCCAAGTTGAATTTGATCAGAGTGGAACATACTGGAATCCCTATTATTAACATGTGTAGAAGATGACCAAATAGGCGTAATCTTCCCAAGAAGGAAGTGAAGTGATTGAGGAGATAATAGATACTGGTGTACCCCAAGACCAACCAGGGGGCCTTGGGGTGGATGATATGTGGGAATTGAGCTGTTTCAATGTAAGGGTCATGTCTTTGATGCAGACCAAAACAATACCAAATTGAGTCTTCAGATTTGTCCGTAGGTGTTGGTTTGGGGTTTTTGAAGTTAACATTTGCTTGCCCATAACTGATTAACACACAAAAAGCCCATACAAGGAAGATGAACTTCATGTTGTTGGGAAAGAACCTTTAAGATCTACTAATCAAGTGTTTTAGAATTTAAAATATAGATTTATTGGTTGATAGGAGTAAAAGAAATTGTTGGAGCAATTTGGAAGGGAAGAATTTGTCAGTTTAAATACTGAGCTCAAGTGATGAAGGAAACATAGTGGTTAACAGGTGATCCTGCAATAATAAATTGAAAATTATTGCCTTGCAGGTCTGCAGCAGGCTGCAGCCTGCAATGCAAGAAGAAGTAATTTGAGTTATTGCTTTGCAGGGTACTTCTTCACCATGATGGGGATGGTATTTTGGCTCTGGATGAGGAGTATTTCTCTGGCTTGGTATTTTTACTTCCTGTGATTGGCCAGATGGCTCCCTTGAACAGTGGCCATTGGTGTTTACACATTTAATTTTAAGTTGATTGGATGGTTTAGCAGTTTTGGAGCTCAATTTTAAGCCTATACAGTGGTTCCTGTCAGATTTATCATCTGGAACTTGATCTTTGAAATTTAGAATAGAATTTATACAGTTTTTTTGATTAGAGCTTTTGCTCTTGCTTTTGTTTTTGCTTTTAAAAGTGCATTCATTAATTGTTTTCAAATGCAGATTTGAATTAATTAATCCAAATGATCCATTATTGTAAGTATTGTCACTTTTAGCATTTAAAAATGCACTTTTCAATTTACCTTCTGTACTAAGGGATCCAAGATTGTTTGCATTGTCTGTGAAAGGAATAGAATCCCTTACAAGAGTATATCA